>JAADVR010000012.1:0-149813 GCA_023335855.1 Pythium scleroteichum | reverse complement strand
GGAGCCGTGGATGTGCTGGTTGCGGCATCTCCAAAGTTCTTGTAGCACTACCGTTACCTGTATCATCCGCGCTCGTTGATATGTCTCGTAGGCTATGTCTCCAACAATGTCGAGGTCGATCGGTGGAGTTTTTGGTCCTAGATTGCGGACGTTTGAGATCGTCGTCTCAATGAACGTCGGGTGGAGTTCAGGGATGGAGGAGGAGAAGATGTTGTCTGCCCACTCCGAGTCGATGAAAGTTTGATGTCGACCCCATCTTCGACTGACTACGGTCCACACGTCCTGTGCTGCTGTGCACTTCCAAAAAAACCTGCTGCATCTCGGTGAAGTCTTGCAGTTGCAGTTGCAGTTGCTGTTCACCATACTCAGTCGAAGCTCAGAGGGCATCCCATCTCAGTCAGTCAGTTCGAAGGCCAGACGACTCAGAGCAATCTGCAAGATGAGATGCTGTGGAGCAGTTTCTCGGCATGTGCGTCAATGTGGGAATGGGAGTGGGATTGTTTTTTATGGATACAAGGGGTTCTCTTCCGATGGTTATTGTATGGTAGGTCTCAAAATTGGCTTAGCGTTGCATCCGAACGACGGGGGAGGAATGACGCGACGCCCATAAATTAGTTGTTGGTTGAGTGTGGAGGAGCCAAGACGCACGCGAGAGGCGTGTCATTACGTTAAGCAAACAGCGCACTCTGTCGCACGGCGTCCACCATCTCGGTAGTGAACTTGGAGCACAGTCCGACAGCCTTGTCAGCGCGAGCGCGCAGGCTATCGAGAGATAGAGACACGTTGCTCTTGTCGATAGGCGTAGAGAAGAACGTCGAGCGAAGTTCTTCATCACCAGCGTACTGGAGCAGCACGAACAGAGCATATCGCGCGAGTTCGTCGCTGTCCGAAAGCATCCATCGAAGTCCGTTGAAGAGGTTCTTGTGCAGTTCGCTGTTCTGTACGAAGAGCTTGCGGTTGCCCTTGTGTCGGCAGTGGTTCTTGATACTACGCGCGACCTGGTAGAGCGAGTCCATGTGCAGATACTCACAGTTGAGCTCTTCCAGAAGCGAAGCCGCCTCGGTCTCATTGATGGCAAACCGACGGCCAACGAGCTCTTGCTTGTCGTCCAACCAGGCATCGAGGTTCTTGCTAAACAGTGAGAGGGCAGCTTCGTCGTCGACCTCACTGCACTGCGCGCGGATGTGCTCAGCCAGATCCGCAAACACCAATTCATCACCGCAACAGCGCACGAACTCGACCTCGTACTTGGCCGAAGCACCACGGAGCTGGAAGAGGTTGACGGAGAAGGAGATCTCTTCAGCGACAAGGAGGCAGCTGACGTTCAGGGTCCACAGTGAGCTCTTGGATGACTCAACTTCACAACGAAGTGTCGAGATCGCCGACTTGACGACGTCCATGATCTTCCCCGGCGCCTCGTACGAAGTAAAGGCAGGGTTCACCTCGTAGAAGTCGCTGCGTTCCTTCTCGGGAATCTCGATGAAGGCCGCTGGCGACAGCGGCGACGCTGGGACAGCCACACTCTTGGCCGACTTCAGGACCGTCGGCGAAAAGCAGTCAAAGCTCTTGGCTCCGTTGACATTAAGTGGGGATGGGAGGGTCTGGTCGAGCACGAACACGGGCGCCTTTCCGCTCGCTTCAAAGATGTTGGTCTCCACAAAGCCCTCGAACGACCGTGGCGTGATCAACTGTTCCAACGGAGACGAGTCACGTAAGCACTCGCTTTGAGCCGCCGCTGGCGCTGCCAGAGTTCACAGTCGTAACTTACCGGTTCGAAACCAAAAGCCGACGAGTCGCGCTGCGTGGACACGCTTCGCATCGAGGCAGCCTTGCCGTCGTGTGGGTCGATCAGGGCGGTTTCGTCGTCCATGCCGTCCGTCTCGAAAGCAAGGTCGTTGCTGAAGACGTAGGCCGGCGGTGACTCGAGCGAGAGCCCGAAGTCGAGCTGCTCATCGACGTCCTCGTCGTGGGCGAATGCGGGCGCAAACACCGGCGAGGGATAGCTGTCGTTGGAAGGGGATGTGCTCATCTTGGATTGTGCGAGGCGCGAGGTCGAGGAATGCCGAGTCGAAGGGGGCGGCCCATTTCCGTCCGCGAACGACACACTCTGGGTTTGCCCCACAGGCGAGTTGAAAATTCTGCTGATGCACGACGGTGATTGGCTATTGATGGTCTCCAATGTGGGTGATGGTCATTTGCAGCAGAGAGTCTATTTTGAGTTTTGGCCAATGGCAATTTCAGTAAGAGATCTTGAACAATTTTGATTGGCTAACTGGTGCAAAGAAGTCAGCTTTGAGGACGCCAGTTTCTAGGAAGCGAGGGGGCGACGCAGGGAAGGTCTTGGTTTCGTAGGAAAAAATGACGTCACCTCGCATAGTAAGCGGACGGACGACGGAGACGGGTCGAGAGATCAGGGAGAAGTCCAAAAGTTTCGCACAGGTGCAAGTTTCCGACCTCTGCAGGTTGCCACGCGGCTCGCTTTCATGTCCCGTCATGTTTCAACGAGAAACTGGAGTTCTGGCTTTCGGTTTTTCTAGCTTGTCGAAATTTCAGCTTCTTTTTTCTTCTGTTTTGGAGTCTATGGATGAATGATGGTCTTTCAGACCAGCACTCTCATTTCGAAAGGGTGAATGAAGCCGCCTTGGTGATGTCACCCACGACGACGATGAGACGCACTGATCTCGTGGTAATCTGCTCTGTTTCAGCGATTTCGACGAACGTGGCGACTCGTCGCCGCAGAACTCAGCGAATCCAGGCAACTTCAACGTCCTCCGTCAGCGGCTCGGTGGGTTCGCCCCGTCTGGCTGCGCGAGCAGTTCCGCCATGGTCTCGAGCAGCAGTCGCAGCCGCTGAGCTCTTGCCGCGGCATGCTCGTGGTCGTGATCGGGCCTCTCCGTCTTGATCGGCGTTCTTCGGTCAGCTGCTGACTGGAGCGACGCGACTTGAAGCTTGAGCTGCTCGTTTTCGTACTTCTGCGCAGGCCAGCGAGTGCTGCCCCTTGCAACCGGTGGCGGTTGTACATGCCGAGAAGGTACCAGAAGCGATCTTCAGCGTTGCAAACAAGCGTTAGCTCGGCTCCTAACTCCCTGTCTATCTCTGCCCATGCTGCTGCCTCGGCAGATGGGTGTGTGCACGCAAACGGCCAATGGACGGCTACGGCATTCAGTAGCTTGAGCGCATCCCTGTTGGGCAAGGGCTTGCCGTTCACTATGGGACGCAGCACGCGTACGCGGGTCATTTCGGATCGTGATGTGATTAGACTTGTGGAAAGATACGCTTTCGTAGGAATTGATATTCGAAGATCCACAGATTTTGATGAAATGGACAACATGAAAACCATCTACACCTCAGCGCGCGCCTCACTTGAGCCACACGACAATCACCGAGACATTATCTGATGTGCCTCTGAACAGAGCCTCCTGCACGAGATAGTTGGCAATCTGGACTTTCCGGCGCGCGCGCGCTGCTTTGATCATACCGCGATCGCTCTTGTACTGGTGAGACCACTCAAAGATCGGCACGCTGGTATCGCTGTGGCCACCGCTTCGCCACGACTCGCGACCGCCCAACTCCCCGCTGAGGACGTCGTGGACAAACGTCACAGCCTCCTCGCTTGTGAACACGTCCCACAAGCCGTCCGAGGCGATCACAATAAATTCATCTTTGTCAAAGTCGCGGTTGAACTGTTTGATCTCAACTTCCCCGCTAACGTACGGTCTCAAGTCTCGATCGCCGATCGCTCGGCCGACAGCCAAGTTTCCGTTTACACGGTACGCACCATAAGGCTCAATCGGCTCGCCTTGGGCATCAACATACCCGTACCATTTCACGGTGCCTCCAAGCTTCTCGATGCGCAGCCGCTCGACGGGATCATTTGGTTTATGGTCTCGGGTGAGTTCAATCGTTTGACCAGCACGACTCATAACCGCTCGACTATCTCCAACGTTGAAGGACATGATCACTTCGTCGTACAACATGACGCCAGTAGCCGTTGTGCCTTGAAAACGCCATTCTGGTCGAGCTAGCACTTCAGTGTCGACCTTCTCCATTGCTTGCTGAATCAATTGACGCAATTTCTTGTATACAATCTCGTTATCTTCGTCCTCGCCTTGGTCAAGACGCGCCAATCCTGATGCGATAAGTGGGAATAGCTGCTTCTGGACGTACGTGGACACAGCTGCGCCCCCGTGACCGTCAAAGACGGCATTGAATCGCTTACAGTCTGATACAAAGGATGTATCTTCCATGCGCGACCGATCCCCGCGCACCGCGGCGGTGCTGATGAGCAGTCGATCGCGTCCAGCTGATCTTCTCTTCCGCATCGCTCGCTCTGCGGAGAGATCTTGGTTCAGCTTTTCCAGTTGCACAGGAGTCGCCACCACAGCACCTTGTGCTCCCACGACCTTGTCCCCGACTTGATTACCCTCCGCCAAGGCCGAGGCAGTATGCGCATTCGCAGCGAGCAGTGCACCACAGCTGAAGAGCGACGCCCCAAGCAGTAACGACCGAATACGAGGACTCGACCATGCCGTCTTCCTGGCCTCCTGATACGTGTTGCTGCTTGCATTAAGGCTGGGCTTGTGGACGACGGGGGAACTGCTAGTAGCCAGCGCGGCGGTCGAACGAGACCTTAGCTCCTCGGTGATGTTGTTGGACGAATCTAGAGAGCTGCTGGCGAAGGCTCGGCGCGACCGCCGCGACGCACGCTCCTGCGGCACTCGCCAGGCGTCCCGTCCGCTCGCGAGCAGCGAGTTCCCTCGCGCGGCGCCTTGGCGGAGCAGCGCCATCGTTGTCTGCGGCGATCCCTCGTGAGCGAGGCGCGGGATCCGCCGTTTTTTACTTGACAACTTCGGCTCCTCTCGTCTGTTTCTCGGAAGGAACTCGGCGTGTTAGGTGAACTTCAAGGTGCTATTGTTACGAACAGCTTCATTGGGACTTTGTATGAAGTGCCATTGTTTACTTTACAAACGCGTTCTTATCTTTCCATTCGAAGGATGGCTTCACTGGGCACAACATGGCCCTGGTTTATTTTGCAGTTTCTACGAGGGTGCCCACGTTCCTCGGTCTACATGTCTAGTTTTCTTTCGACTCCATCGGTTTCCATCGACTGGGCAGTCGCTCGCGTGCGGGCCGGGCCTTGCACCACACGAACGCGATGATGAACAACACATAACACAGCAAAAACAGACCCACAATCTCCTGGAGCCGCCAGTGCGCGAGCTTGCGGTCGAAGAGAGAGGCTCGCTTCGGCATGTTCGCTTCCTCGGCAAGAAGTAGATTTCGGCCTTCAATAGAGAACTGAATGGCGAGTTCTTCGATGGATGCGTAGGTCGTCGCCTCAATCGGAGTGACTTGCGTCGCAGGCTGACCATCAGGGAGAGACTGCGTGCCGATGTAGTAGCAGCACTCTTTGTGGGCGTAAACAGCTTGGAATATCCGGTATTCTTTCGGATCTCCTTCGAGAGAGTACTCCTGGATGTATGTCATTACACGGGGTTGGTCGGGTTTGCCATCCAGCTTAATTGAGTTTCGGTGGAAGAAGATCAAGTTGCCTTGAACGTCATGCTGAATCATCGAGAGGCCACAAAAAATGCCCTTGTCCTTCAGATCGAGTCCACCGACAGCAGGCGGGAACTGAATGTAGTGGAAAGGCTGACTGGCGTTCAGCCACGCAAGTCGGAACAGGTCCTTATCTCCCCAAATGAGATGGAGCTCTTCAAGCAGGCGCGGTTGGTGGGTGGAGTAGAACATCAGCTTGTCCAGTGCCTTCTTGCTCTTCGGTCGATTGATCAGAACCTGGCCACTTTCTTGCTCGAATTGGTCGACGTACTTGACACCAGTGAGCTGCCAAAGCAGGCTCGTGTTCGTTAGTTGGAAGAGGGAGTTGGAAGGCTGCCAATAGTCGGGCCAGAATATTGCCCCCGTGCGGAGGAACTCCGGCTCTTCGAAGAGATAAGTCGGATCCTTTGCCGGCAAGTTGTCAGCGTCCAGGAGCAGGATGTTGTCGAAGTTACTGTAGTACACAGCATACGGCTTGACGTGGAATCCCTTGGCGCGATTGTCGAAAATTGGACGCATGCGCACGTTGAACTCAGCGAGTAGTCGATGAATGATTGGATTGTCGATCGACATCTCGTCTGGTCGATACCAGAGCTCAACAGGAAGCTGGCAACCATGAAGCCGCAGCATGCGGATTGTGGCGTACGCGGACGGCAGTACTTTGTCGTACACGATCATAATCACGCCGTTGGTCGGTTTTCGACGTGCTGAGCCGACTGCAGGCAACGCAAGCGACGGGGCTAGAGGCGAATGCTCGTAGTTCACCGAGTGGATCGCGTACTCTGAGAAGTTGCGCGCCATATCGCAATGGTACTGCCCATTTGGGAGCGAGTCGCACGTGCTGATCATCATCCGATAGAGATCTCCGGACGTGCGATTGCGAATGATGCAGTGGCCAGCCATCTTCGGACCGATAGGCTCGGTACAGTTGAGGAAATCTTTTTCGGGCTCGCGCGTCTCGACAGGCTCGTCTTTCTTCTTGTCCTTAGGCTCTTTGATGCATGACTGTATACGCTTCCACCCGATGCACTCGAAATCGTGATCCGTCCATAGCGACGTGACGGGCGTTGGGTCCATGTGGATGCCCTCGTCCTCCGTCATCGTGTTCATCTGATTGATGTGGATCTTTTTGGCCTTGCCAACCACCGGCGTGCGCCCCGTCGTGCGCATCGCAATGTACAGCGCCACGAGCACGAGCGCGATCCATCGCTTGTGGCGCACGCGCGTGCGGAGGAACTCGAAGGTCCAATAGAGGAAGACGATGATCCGCTGGATGAACATGGTCGGCTCTCCGGGGCTGATCAGCAGACGACGGACGGCGGAAGAACGGACAGGGAGGGTTCTTGGCCAGCCTGCTGGACGTGACGCGCGGAATTTCCTGAAGTCTCGCGCCTGGTGTCGCGGTCGTCGCGGTAGTGTGACCAGCGCTGGTGAGATGGCCACTCCCTTCGAGCAGAGGTCACCTACACCCGGCAGCGGCCGCGTACACCAAGTGCGGTCTCGCAGTGGACGAGCGGACAGTACCGGTTCAAGTCAGCGGAGGGCTTGACGCACATTCGTCCGCCAGCCCTACCCCATCCGCCTAATGGAGCGGACGGTGGAGATGGGTCACGTTGATGACCAAAACGTCGTTGTTTTTTACTCGGTTTTTCATAAAAACATCCTAATAACGACCTTAACTACTTTCGGCTGACGCTTCCACTACGAGGCGCAGATGACCGACTGTCGTTTGCCACGAACCGCTCGGAGATAGCGGAGGCTGCGGCACCGAACATTTCTTCTTTCTTCGAGACGCTTTGATGAGCTCGAGCACTTGCACTGGAGCCGGCACGTCGGGATCGGTTCTTGTCGAAATTCTTCTGCCTCGCTAAGGCGCTCATGGCATCCCGACTAGCCAACAAGTCGCTCGCGTGACCAGTGCTGGCCAGTCGGTGCTGATGGATCAGTGACCGGATTCCTTGGCGGAGAGCCCATAACCCGTGGGCGACCCATTGAAAGGGGACGGTCCAACGGGTGAACAGATACACCACCAACGCGAGCAGCAGGTACTTGTTCGGGATCACAATGTGGAGCACACAGCTGATGATGAGCATCATCAATACCTTGGCTGTGTAGAATGTATCCTCCCACGAAAACATCATCTCGAGCCCGTGGAAGATGCTTGACCACCAGGCCATGTTGTTCTGAACGGACTGCAGCGTTCGCTTCGTTTCACCGTCAATGGTAACGTGTGTCATCTTGTTCATGAGATGGTTGAAACCTGTGGGCAGGTTGTATTGCCGAAACTGAGCAGGTTCACCATCGCTTCCGCCTAGGTTGGGGATGGTCGGGTCCTTCGGTTCATTTACAGAGAAGGAGTTCATGTTCAACTCGAAGTAGTTGCGTAGCGTGAATGCAATTAGCGCGAGATGGATGACGACAGGAACCCACTGGAGTGAGAGACACAACCAGACACAGAGTGCGAAGCACATGAACGAGTGTGTTGGATGTTCCCAGTTGAGAGTCGGAATGATCTGCCAAATCACTTCCAGATAAGGCCAGAGGTCGTCCAGCAGCACCCAGAAGTTGCTATACAGATGAGCAGCCTCAAAATGTGGCCACTCATAAATGTAGCGTTGTTCGGCCGAAAAGTACGAGCAAAACTCGGCCATGCGAGAGAACTTGTAGTGAAGGAGCACGTGGATGCGCCCAGCACGCGCGTCATTGTTGAGGCCGGCGCGATGTAGTTTCTCGGACAAGTTTAAATCGAGCCATTTGTTGTGACGACGTTGATCCATGAGCTGTGATAGAGGAATTGACGCCTCCCCCAGCTTCGTCGGCTGGCTGAGTTGCCCGTAATTGTACACCTCGAACAGCAATTCCGCACCAGGTGCACACACGTTGAACACGAACGTCTCATGCCACCGAGGGTTGAGAGTACGCGACTTCTTCTTCGTGCACTTGATACTCTTGAGATCATTCCCCCATTCCTGGCCATGAGACCACTTGCCAGTGAGGATGACGCGGACGAAAGGATCGCTCGTGATCGAGTCTGTCGAGGGCAAGCCAATGGCTTCCACTACTTTGACATACAGCTGTCCTATGTGGGCGCGTCCCTCAATCACAGGATCTGGTTTGGTTTGGACTTCGGTCGTAGAATGCCCCGACCACTCGAGCGATGCGAAGTGTTCGTCTACCGCCGCGTAGCACGTGTTACAGACTCTCATAGGCTAGCAAGAGAAGGGACAGGACGACCATTGCCCCGTTAGTTCACACGAGCCATTGAAAGGATGAGTCATTCAAGCAGAACGTACGAAAGGGTCTGTAGCCGTGATCCGCCGCTTGTGGGGCGAGCAGTTGTGGCAGATGACGTTGCCGCATCGCCGGCAATGATGCTTCCATTATCAGCGATACACATTGAATATCCCACTCGCAGAGACCGCGGTTGACGCCCGCCTACCTTGCGTGTGATGAGCGTAAACTGCGTGTTGCAGAGCATGCAGTTGGAGGTCTCTTCGTCGTAGACCCACTGCAGCGCGCGCTCGCTGCTGACGATCGCGCCGCTGCTGCCTCCTCCTCCGGTGGATGACCCGTTGGCTGAGCTGGTGCTGCTGCGCGAGCGGCTGTGGACACCCGCGGCCGGGAGGCTGTCGAAGAGCGTCGCCATGGCCCGTCGACTGGCAGGCTTCGAGCTGTGGAAATGAGTCGACAGTCAACAGAGCCTTTCCCAGAAGAGAGGCAGCACATTCGTTTATAGCAGATATAGAGCCTTTTGAAGTTCTTTCTTCATTTTATACACATGTATTCTATTTTAATATAAAATAAACGCCAAAATTATTAGCATATTACATATGCGGCCATGGCGCTCGTCGCACCACGTCATCCTGCTCCGTCTCCGACTTGTCAAAAGGCTCCGTTGAACCGATCCATTCAGGAGCAACACTGGCACGTGGCGCGACTCGACCGAGATGGCACCAGCGAGTGTGCGCCAGCGCAAGCAAGCGCAGGGCAAGGCTGCGGACTCCGCGGTGACCTCCAGCCAGGAGAAGCATGCCGAAACTACCCAGGAAGAGATCGAAACGACCGAGAAGCCGGTGGATGAGGATGAGGCTCACGACTGGGGCTCCATGCTGCTGCTGCTGTTGCTCTACACGCTGCAGGGCATCCCGCTCGGCCTTTCGGCAAGTATCCCGTTCATTCTGCAGGAGAAAGTTGGCTACGCCGACCAGGCGACTTTCAGTTTGGTCTCGTGGCCGTTCAGTCTCAAGCTTTTGTGGGCGCCGTTCGTCGATTCAATCTACAGCGAGCGCTTTGGGCGCCGCAAGTCGTGGCTCATTCCGGTGCAGTTCGTGTGCGCCGGTTTGATGATCGGCGGCAGCTACTTCATCGGCGAGTTGCTGGGCGAAGGCGAAGGTCAAAAGCCACATGTTGTATACCTCACGATCTTCTTCTTCATTCTCTACTTCATGATGGCGACTCAAGATATTGCGGTCGACGGCTGGGCGCTCACGATGCTGTCAGCAAAGCACGTTGGTCACGCTTCCACTTGCAATACTGTGGGTCAGACCCTCGGTTACTTCGTCGCTTACGTCGGCTTTCTTGCTCTCCACGATCCAGCCACTTGCAACACGTACTTTCGCAGCACACCCGATCCTGAAGGCATGATCACACTTGCTGGCTTCATGAGCTTTTGGGGATGGGTCATGTTCATCACGACAGTCGCTGTGGCGCTGTTTAAGAGTGAGAAGCGCGATGACAGTGAAGAGAAGCTCAGCATTGGTGAGACGTACAAACAAATGTACTCGGTGCTCCGCCTGCCGAGTGTGATCTCCTTCTCCATCGTCTTATTGACGTGCAAGATCGGCTTTGCTGCAGCTGAGAGTGTGACGTCGCTGAAACTTGTCGAGTACGGACTGAAGAAGGAGAAGCTCGCGTTGCTTTCGCCCATTTTGATCCCCATGGGCATCATCATCCCCCTCTTCCTCGGCCGCCACATCACACCTGAGCGTCCATTGAATCTCTTTCTCCTTGGATACCCCTTCCGTCTTGCAGTTGGCCTGCTGTACGCGATCATCATCTACGTTACTCCGTCAGTCATGGCGCACGATGAAGACTACCACGTGTACTACTACGCATTCATCTTGTTTAGCGGTGCGCTCCATGAGCTAGCCATGAACATGATGTATGTCCCACAAGTACGCCCTCCTTAGCTGTTGTTGCGTGTTTGACGATGATCTGACGTTTACCATGCTTTAGATGGCATTCTCGGCTCGCATCAGTGATCCCTCGATCGGTGGCACGTACATGACGTTCCTCAACACTATCAGCAACCTCGGCAGCAAGGTACGACTATGAGTGGCAACTGCATTCTCATCAATATTCACAATATCCTCTTGTTCGTTCCAGTGGCCCAACTCGCTGAGCCTTGCTCTTGTCGACTACCTCACGACGCGTGAGTGTCTTGGGGGCGCGAATCACGACAATATTATTGCCATCGGCTCGCACACTTGCTCAAACGTGGATGAGCGCACGGCCTGCAAGTCTGCTGGTGGCGAGTGTCTTATTGTCCGCGACGGTTTCTTCATCGAGATCGCCTTTTGCTCCGTGATAGGCGTGCTGTGGCTATTTTTTTTCTACCGCCGTATTCAACACCTCCAGAACCTCAAGATCGACAAGTGGCGTGTCAACAGCAAGAGCGACTAGAGTACGAGTAGTAGATGACGATGTCACAGATCCGAAATAATAATATTTGAGGAGACTGCAGTGACGATTTGTACGTGACCTGCGAAAGCTCGAGGTGGATGCAAAGGTGACAAGCAGTGCTCGTGTATGCGCGAGATTATCACGATATCGTAGCAGTCGACAAGCGGGCTGCCTCACGATACGTATCCATGGGGCGATTCCGATTCCGGAAGACATCCTGAGGAGTGAACTGTACACGGGGCTTGAGTTTCGGCTTGGATTCGAGATGAGCCGACTCGAGTGCCAATCGAAACAACTCAATTTGCTCATCCAGTTCTTTGTCTTCGTCATCTTCAAACTCAGACTCGGGAAACACAGCACTTGGATTTTGTTGAGCGAGTCTCACCTTCTGTTGC
This sequence comes from Pythium scleroteichum, assembly GCA_023335855.1. NCBI lineage: Eukaryota > Oomycota > Peronosporomycetes > Pythiales > Pythiaceae > Pythium > Pythium scleroteichum. The sequence goes on along the minus strand of JAADVR010000012.1, from coordinate 138,177 downwards.
AACTCCCGTGCACTCAACGAAGGCCCAGCACTTGATGGTTTCGCTTCAATAGCCGCATCGGCCTCATCGCCATCACCATCACCGTCGTCTTCTTCATTACCATCTTGATCACTTGTTTGTAGAGATGTACTTGAGCTTGGGGCTTTCTTCTTTGTCTTCTTCTTCTTTTTCTTCTTCTTCGAATTGTTAGCTCCATTCGCGTCCGCGACACAGCCATCTGAAGTGCTCTTGCATGATACTTTGGATCCACCACTCGTACCTGGCTTCCCGCTGTCACCGTTTATGAAGTCAACCAATTCGTCAACGCTCGGCTGATCGAACTCCACTAGCTCGTACTCGTCAGTCGACAAGTCGTGATCGAGAGAATTGAACATATCGAAATCGAACCCAGTCATACCATTGCGAAGTTCTGCAACCCACAATAGGTTCAACCTCCAGAGTGTGGATTCAGATCAGGAACAAACTTACCTGGCCCATCTTCGAGCCCAAACTTTTGTCGAATTTCGTGAGCGGCTTCGGTCGCGGACATGATTTGAGCAATGGAACGACAGGTTATGTCCACCAGAGGTTGTATATCTAGGTTTGAGGCGACCTACAAGTTTAGTCATTATCATCAGTCCTTCCACGAAGACTGATATAGTCCAGGGAGCTCGTTGCCGCACCTTAGCCAAGTCGCACAACATCTTCGAATCGAGATTGTAGAAAACCGCTTCCCAGTCTGTCATCGCGCTTTCTAGTCCCTCCACTTGTTGTTTGTATAGACACCTAGCCAACAAACGCAGTATGAGGCAGCCGCATCTCCACAGCTGCCCATGTCCAACGTCGCACGCACCGACAGAAATACAGCGCCAGCTCGACACTGGCGCTGGGCACATCAAAGATCGGGATGGTGTGGTGGCGCACTGTCACTTTCTTGCGACGATCGCTCACGTCTTGCAACAGCATCCACAACGTCGACGACATCATCGCCTCCTCGTGAGTCACGTCGAACAGCGAGCCGTCCGAGCACTGGAGCTGCAGCTTGGACCTCCTCGTCGCTCCCGCATCGCCCGCAGGGGGTCCCACCACGCGCGACATAATCTCCGCCGAGTGTACACTACGTGCTGCGAACCGGCGCTCGCTCTGTTCCGCCACCTCGCGCGTGATTCGCCCCTCGGTCGCGCCTGACGGTCGCGTGGCCAGCGGCAGTGGGATTCGGTCAATTTTCATCCGTTTTTCGCGCGGAAAGCTCGCTTCGCGGCTACGCTTGCGCTGCGGAGCGGTGAGTGAGGTGCTCGACGTGTGGGGCGCCGCGTTTGCCGCTCGGGGGAAGGATACACCGCCGCGCGCTGCGGCTTCGTCGCTCGGCCCTGCGGTCCTGAGTGCCTGAGCTCGTGTCCTTGTCAAACCAACAACACAAGAGACGCGAGGGTTCGCTGAGCCCTAGCCCTTATTAAAGCCGTGCGTCTGATTGGAGGAATCCCTCAGCCAAAGCTTTCCACGAAGTTAGGGAAGTTTCCCACAACCGGTTTTCGAATATTACCGAAAGCAACCTAGCCCTAGTGGAAACAAGCTTTTTTTGCCACCAAAGTGCTGTTTTCGATGTTCCAAAACACGGTGCTTTAGTTCCTCTTGCGTATGATTTTTCCCCGACACCCATATCTCATGGCCTCGCCGCCGAGCTTCCATGTCGTGTGCGGCAGCGGCTCCGCTGAGGAGGTCCGCTCGCTGCTGCACAAGCTCTCGCGACACGGGGACGATGTGGTCAACGCCACAAACGCGGTGCGTCCTCCTCGAGCTCTCTCTCTCGATATGATCCACCGCCTAACGCGGTCTTCAGATCGGCGTCACGCCGTTGCACGTGGCGTGCCAGCGCTTCTCGAGCGAAGACACGACGGAGATCATCCGCGCGCTGCTCGACGCCGGAGCACCCACCGATTCCAGGACGAGAGTGAGCGCGTCTCTCGGTCTTAGTAGCGGGAGTTGGCTGACGACGCGGCTTGTAGGACGGATCGTCCGCTTTGCATCTCGCGTGCGCGCGCGGCAACCTCGCTGGCTTAGAGTTGCTGACGGAACGAGGCGCGGACGTTGATGCTGTGGACAAGGTGCGGGTTGTCAAAAACTGTTGGACTGGAAAGGACGAGTCTGACAACGTCGACAACAGAGCCAACGGTCTGTGCTGCATGCTGCAGTGAAGCAAGGCAACATCGAAGTCATCGAGCGCCTCATCCAGCTAGGAGCGAACGCGCACGCAGTCGACAAGGTGGGAGGCAGCTGCGGACGATCGGCAGCAGCGTCCCGCTGGCATTTGAGATGCTCGGGGCGTAGTTTGGCAGGTCGCTGCTTCACGTTGCTGTACAGAGAAAGAGTCTCGAAGCCACGGCACTACTGGTGAGTGCCGGGGTCAACATCAACGCGGTCGATTCGGTAAGTGATATCGTCGATTTACGGGGAAAAAAATAACGCAAGTGACGTTCAGCTTTGCAGGATGGATGGTCGCTGCTTCATGTGGCGGTGATGGGAGGCACAATCGAGTTGATCGAGGCACTAGTCAAAGAAGGCGCAGACTTGGGTTTGGTTGATCAGGTAGCGTTCTCTTGTTTTGGACTTGAGCCGAGAACTCTGGGTTGACCGGAATATTTTTCGTCAGAATGGCAAGTCCCCCCTGTTTCTCGCCGTGTTGAATGGAGCCCCTATTCCAGTTATCGAGTGGCTAGTGGCACACAACGCAGACGTCAACACTCAGGATAATGTACGCGACCTGGTTCTCCTCTATGCACATATCGAGCGGGGGAAGTGACACGTGGCTATTGGTGGTACAAATCAGGACCAACGAAGCCTTCTCCATTTCGTCGTGGAGCATGGGAGCATCCAAGTGCTCGAACTACTTGTGCAACATGGCGCCAGAATAAGTGGCGTGGACTCCAGAGGGAAATCAATCCTCCACGCAGCAGTTGAGCGAGGTCGTGAAGATGTTCTTCGATTCCTTATCACAAAGAAAGTTGATGTCAATGCCGTGGACGAAGTAAGCCTTCCTGGTCATTGTGCGCTGATCCCTTCGTTGACTCCAAGTAATATTGCCATAGGAAGGAAGATCTATTCTTCATGTTGCTGTCGCCCAAGAGAAGACGGAGATCGTACACTTTCTCGTGCGCAAGGGCGTTGACATCAACGCGGTCGATAAGGCAAGTGACTCCCGAATTGCGTCTTGATAACGCGAAGTCATTCACAATTCTGCTAGAATTGCAAGTCATTGCTTCATATAGCGGTCGAGAGCTTGCTGAAATCTGGCGGCAGCATAAAGATGATCGAGTTCTTAGTTAACTCGGGGGTGAACGTTAACATGATCGACTCGGTAAGTTCGTAAGAGCTGATGCATTTGATGAAGGAGCACCAAGTGCTAATGGTATCTCGACGCAGCAAAACCAGACACCACTTCACGTCGCCTGCTATCTCAACCGATTTCATGAAGCAGTTTGGTACCTACTCAACAATGGTGCAGTTGAGGCGCTGACTGTTGAGGACGATGTAAGTGATTCCTTCAGTGCTCTTGATGGGGGAGTGGCCTCATCAATGTGAGCTTTGCGGACCATAGGATGGCTTCTGCCCACTTCACATTGCTGCTCAGAATCTCAACGTGCATCTTGTGGAGATGATACTGAACGCTGGCGCCGAAGTTAACGCGCACTGCCGGGTACTATGCGATTTTTGTGATGGTCTGTTCTTCTGATCTCATCAGACCTCGTGCGCTGTGCTAGGGGGGCGAAACTGCTCTCGGTATTGCATTCTTTGTCTTTAACACCAATTGCGAGCACGCATTTCCGGTTGCCTATTTACTGTGCTCTCGTGGTGCCGAGTGGGATGCGAGTTGCGACCAGCGGCTATCAGAAGGACGGGCACGTGCGCGTGATGCAATGGCCGAGAGCGAAGTCAAAGATTCTATGGAAGCGCAAGAAGAACTTCGCGAAGAACTTCGTCAGGAGCTACGATGGCGTTTGGGGCTTCGTGAATGTGTCTTACGTTGGGCAGACGAGCGTCGCGCCAGTAAAATCGACCTCACCAAAGTCTCAATCGAGATAATTAACCAGGGTCCCCAGTCTGTGAGAAATTACCTGTCAGACTTAGATAACACTTTGCCTGAAGACCTCGTCTACCGACGCAAAATTTGTGTTGTTGGGCCATCGGAATGGGGAAAGACGAGTCTTGTCAAGTCGCTGACGACGATGAAGCCGTCACTTGTTCACAAGGACGACCGCACCATCGGCATCGACCTCATGGAGTGTTCATTTGACCAGCCTACAGATATTCAGAATGGTAGCGATCAGCAAAATCACGCACGCGGCACGAGGAAACGTCACCACGTCACATTCTGGGATTTCGCAGGACAAGAGATTTATCAAGTTGCACACTCATTATTCTACTCCAAGCGCACATTGTATTTAATATGTGTTGATCTAGAAGCGTACGCGCTCACACTGCAAGAGTCTTCAGCCATGTCGATGCGCCAAGGGGAAGTCTTGATCGCTCGCTTCGTACGCGCCCATATTTTTCGATGGATTCGATCCATTTTCTCGCGCCAGCCTGATGCCGAGTTCGTTGTCGTGGGCACCAAGTCTGACCAACTTAAGGATAGCGAGGCAGTAACGGAGATTTGGAGGGATCTCAGGATGCGGCTGAGCGATTGGCAGGCAGACGTCGTCAAAGAACTCGAGAACGAACATTGTTCGGCCGTCGCCTCACTTGCAACTGCAGCAACGAACAAGTCGTTTGCATTCCTTCGGGCAGGGACGAACGATCTTGTGGCTCAACTCGATGCGCTGCGGTCTAAGGTCATTCATACGGTATCCGATGACTGGCTCGTCGTGAGCAACGCAGAACGTTCTTCCGTGCTGGGTGCAAGAGAAGCTCTACAAGACCACCTATCGCAAAGCGATCGGTGCTTTGAGATGACTGCGACTTACACTCGAGTTCTCGAGATTATCCAGGCGCGATGCCGGGAGGCACGGGCAATGACAGACCAGAAAGATCGCATCGAAAACACGATTCTTCCGTACAAGGCGTTGCTTCGTCTTCTGCTAAGTGAGATCGAAGGTTTGAAAGAGGGTGACTGTGCCTCAATCCTACGAACGCTACATGAGTTAGGTGACGTGCTGTGGTACGAGCGAGAAGGTGCTGGGGCGTTGAAGGGTAATGTGATCTTAGATCCAACCCTCGTGTTGGATTTCGTGCGGGAAGTGGTGAACCACCGACGCATCGAGGATGAAGAGAATGGAAGAAACCCGGACTTTCTCACTGGCCGCGTGAACCACGCAGCACTCACGTCGTTTCCACTGTGGTGCAACCTGGACGACGAACTTCTCCACGCATTCAAGCTGTTGCTGCAGTACTTCCAATTGGCATACCCAGCTGACGAGAAGGAAATGGATTGGGACTCTGACCTTATTGTGCCTACGTACTGGAAACAAGCGAGAAACAACGTTGCCGACACCGAGGAAGATTTTCTTCAACGCCATGGATACTCAGAGAGTGACTCGAAGCGTGCGGTTTGTTGGGAATATGAGCTTTCGGGAGATGTTTCGGAGACGGTGTTCGAGCACTTCGCAGTCCAGAGCTATAGCGCGTTGTTCCAGCGCACTGTGCACATTAACTGTATTGAATCCTTCGTGAAAGGCGAGTTTGCTTGTCGCATTGGGCTGCACCAAGCGGATCTCGGAGCACGTGATGTAATCCGCATGCAAGTTGTGACGCCGTCGACTGGTGACAAAGAAGCTGAATACGAACGAACGTGGGACTGCATGCGCTACTTCGCTATGACGATGGAGAAAGTGTTGGAGACATACTCAGGTTTGACCTCATCACCATATATTGTCGACCAGTCTCAGGGCACAAACAGACCGCGGTATCGTGTGAACGCGGCAGTCAAGACACTAGTGGATGCTATTAGTATGGGGCGAGATGTCGACACTGTCCGCAAGACGATGCCGTGGCTCCCGCGAGATCTCAGTTGGTACATCGAGAAAGCGTGGCGTCACCCTGGCTTGCTTCATGAGATTTGCACAAGGTCGCTGTTGAGAGAGCTCCACAGCAAAGTGGACGTGCTAAAGAAGCTCGTTGTAGCGGGCGATATCCAACGTCGATATCCAGCTCTATGGACGCTTGAGATCACACCAGGAACCAATTTGGCTTCGCTGCGATTACTAAGTGATCTGTCTGGAAATTGTTTTCACGAACCAATTGAGTTTCAGCTCCCGTCATCGTTTTTCGCGAGACACGGCACAGTGATGAAGGTTTGTTTGCATTCACATGCGGCTGCGACTTTGTTCATAATCTTTTATGTGACCGATAGATTGGTCTTTCAGTCTGCTCGAACGTCGTTCCCAGTGTGCTCACAAACGGTATTCTTCAGAAAGTTTTCGATGCCGCCGTGTCCTGTAAGTTCCCACACCCTGCTGTTCTAGGTACCCACTATAGTGCATACTGATCATATTTCGTCTTCGACTTGAACTAGCTCTAGGCGACCAGATCGACCACGCAACTCGTGTGCACAGTTGCATAGATAAGCTTGACTTCTCTGCATCCGGTGTCCATGACTCGGGCTCATCCCTGCGACTCTCGCCCCGAGGAAGCATTGCAGTCCTCCGAGAGCTGCTTCAAATTGATGATCCAAATTTCGACGAGCTCACGATCGGGGAGCTGGCAAAACTTCAGTGTGCTGCCACCAAGAGCGGGCACTACGTTTGGGCGAGTCGTCAAGAAATCATGGCTATGGGAGAGAGGCTCACCCCATGTGATCCTGTTCGAGAACCACGTAGTCCCGGCTCGATAGACGATGATGCTCCAGCACTTCAGAAGCCTGGGGTCGAGGATGCTCCTAAGGAGAGAACCGAGCCAACGCCAGCTCCCATAGGCAAGTTACGACTTGTCATTGACGCCGTGGTCGGACTACCGGCATGGGACTGGAGACGCGCATACTGTCAATGGCGTATTGTCCATACTGACCACAAAGCACCGTTGGCGACAGGCGCCACAAGCCAGCATTTGGACGAGTCCACGCCTCCTTCGTGGCGGGACTTGTCATTCACAGTGACGTCGACGGATCTCGAGTCGCCAGAGAAGCTACGCCAGTGTCGCCTCGAGGTTGAGATCAAGCGCCCGAGCCGACTCTTAGGCCGAACCAAGTAAGTGAAAGCAAGTTCGACGTGTTGACTCACAGCACTGAATCTTTTCATCTTCTGTTTCCAGGGTGGTCGTCAAAGGCTCAGTCTTACTCGGCGACGTCATTTTGAGTGACATGAAGGAGAACTTTGACAGTGGCTGGATCGAGATCGTTGTTGACAACGGTCGCAAACTGATCTGGCAGCTCGCGAGTGCTTAAAATGCCTACTCTGGATCAATTGGAACGCGAGGCCGCTCAAGTAGCGTCTGCTTGCTGCTTGAAGTGAGTCAGTACTGATGTTGTTGCCAGCGATAGCGTACGGACTTCCAGGAGTGAGGACAGACATGAGTTGAAGGAGATACAGCAGTTTCTTCTTCACAACGGCCAAGTTTTGACCATGAAGTACTAAGCAATCTCAGTCAAACCATACACATCTAAGGATCGCCTACCGAGTCTATCAGTCACCAGACGAGTGAAAGCGGCCGGGGTTGAACCAAAATTCATTCTGAGTTTGGCCCTGTTGGCGAAACGTCTGGCCCTGACGGCCATCGAACTGCATCTGCTGGGTGTGCGCTGGTAACGAGGCTGACCAAAACCCATTCTGAGTCGAGCCCTGTTGACGAAATGTTTGTGGCGCTGAACCTCGTCTTGCGTCTGCTGAGCTTGCGATGGCGACGAAGCCGTATTCTGGTTTGAGTCGCTGCGCTCGCAGCCCTCGCCCGCGGCAGAACCAAATATCAGGGTTCAGTAGGTCTTGTACATACCCTGGTCTGTCGCGTAGCCCATGCCGATGTGCTTGAAGTTGCCAAGGATGTTGGCCTTGTGAGTCGGCGAGTTCATCCACCAGTCCATGACCGCATCGACGTCGTTCCAGCCCTCGGGGCCGTTGTCGGTATTGATGTTCCACTTGTATCCGGCGCGTGTGACTCGCTGACTCATATCGAAGCCGTCGGGCACGGTGTGGGTCATCTGTCCGCTGGAAGCTCGGTCCTCTGAGTGGGCTTGAGCTGCCTTCATGAGCTTGCTCTCAGGTCGGCTGTACACATAGAGCGATCTCTCCACCGTTTTCACTCTTGACTACGACCATGTTTGGACATCAAAGACTCTACAGTCTCACTATAACGTCACAGACATATAGGAAACGCCTATCTTGAAGCTACCAGTCATCGGAGGGGTGAACAAGACCAGGGCTGAAGCCAAACCCACTCTGAGACGCGCCTTGTTGGCGCAGCGTCTGGCGCCGAGCACCATCGTTTTGCATCTGCTGGGATTTTCCTGGCGGCGGAGCCGCGTTTTGCGTCGAGCCGCTGCTGTCGCAACCCTCGCTCGAGCCAGACGCGAACACCTGCGTCCAGTAGGACTTGAACGTGTCGTCCGCATTGTACGTGTAGCCCATGCCGAAATGTGTGTAGGCCCCGAGAATATTGGCCTTGTGACCCGCGGACTTCATCCACGAGTCCATAACCGACTCGACATCCTTCTGTCCCGCAGCAATGTTCTCGGCCACTCCATTCCACTTGTACCCGACCTGAGTCACACGCTGGCTCATACTTGATCCATCCGATCCGGTGTGGCTCATCTGTCTCTGTGCGGCTTGGTCGTTCGAGTGGTCCTGTGCGGCTTTTTGCAGCTTGCTGTTGTAGCACAGCTTGCCGAGTCCGTTCTTAGCACGTTCCTCGTTTACTCGCTGGAGCATGGCGGCATGGAAGCTACCTGCGTCATTCTGAGCGACCTGGGTTGTCTGGCCGCGCAGTTTCTGAGCCTCGACTCCGGCGCTGCTGACCAGCGCGCCGACCAGCACGACATACACGAGAGCGTGTTGTAGCGACATCGCGACCTGATCCGGTCTCGAAAAGTCGAGTTGTGCTTGCTGGAAGGCACGTTCGAGAATGGTCTGAGATCCCACGACCAAGATGCCTTCGTTGTGAGCCACGACACCGCATGGGTGAGCCGTCGCGATACTGTACGACGAAAGCCCCTCACCAAGAGATTCCGTTCGCGACAGCCAGTTGGTCGGCGCGGGAGACGGCCATGTGTCCTTGACGTACCATGGAAAAACGGAAAATCGCAGATCCGGAGCCGGATGCGGATGGCTCTCATCGACGGAGTGGCTTTGAGCCTTGTCTTGGGAACGGCGGCGAGAGTGGCAGTACCGTGCACGGCACCGTAGTGACGTATCGTCCACCGGGACCAATAGACGCTGGCGGCGACAGGCGCTTGAACTGCACACGCCTTTGTCATAGCGAAAAACGCTCGTGGGACTTGAGACGGAACGACAGACAACAAGACGGGTGCCACGAGCGTGGCGGCCTGATTGGGTGGCGAGCAGCACGAGTTGCAGAAGCTATCCGCACCCGAGGATCTGTTGACCTTGGTTAGTTTTGGCACCAGCTTCGGGCGTGCTGTTTGGCCAACTATTAATACCCTGAATACCGAGTCTTCGGCATAGCCATCAGGGTCATAGTTGAAGTCACGTGTGTGGCCCCGCAGTGCTTCAACACCCAGAGCGTCATCGGGGTCGCTGGTGTTGTCCCGGCTGAATGCTCGTCTTGACTCACAGGAGAAACCACCCGTTCGGTATGGACGGGGCGAGCGACCGGAGTTGTCCCTTTTGCGGAGTTCTCACTGCTCTCGTTGATCGTTGATCCGACTGTTTCCGTGCAGCACGACGTCGCCGGTCTCTTCAACCAGCGACACTTGCAACGCAGATAGCTCTAGGATTCAAAATCAAAGTTTGTTGGAGCTGTATTCCCACTCTAAGTTGACGGAACACTCTCTAGGATCGGCACGAAACTCTACATCACAGGATCCTCTAGCGCACACAGACACAAACACAGAACTCGGTGCTGGCACTACGCGCGATCTAGTCGCGGCAGTTGAGCTTCTAACTGGGCGGTTACTCAGCCGCCGGGAGGACCTGCGCGGCCCCCTGCTGAGCCAACGTCGGTCCGTCGGCGCCGAGCTCCTCCGGCGTCTCGGCCGCGTCGGACGTCGCAGGAGGAGCGACCTCCTCAGGAGACTGCTGAGTCGGAATCGATGCCGACGATGGAGTGGAGTCGTCTGGCGTCTGCTGGCCCAAAGTGAGCTGCGGCGGGCTGGTCTGCTCCGGCTGGTCACCCGAGATCGGAGTAGGGGTCATTGGCACTGGGGTCGAAGCAAGCGTCGGGGCTGGAGTAGGAGCAGGCGTCGGCTCAGGCGCCGGGGTGGGCGTGGGCAGGCTGATCTGCTGCTGGTAGTTCTGTTCCGGAGCAGTCGGTTCTGGGGTAGGAGCCGGCTCCGGTGCGGTGGTCGCTGGCGTTGGGGCCGGGACAGGAGCAGGCGTCGGCGCAGGGACAGGAGCAGGCGTCGGCGCAGGGACAGGAGCAGGTGTCGGGGCCGGAGCGCCACCGTCGCATTTCTCGGTCTGGCTGGAGCCAAAGTCCTGGGTCCAGAAGTGCTGAAGCTGGGTCTGAGCGTTAAAGCCGTAGCCCATGCCGAAGTGCGTGTAGTCGCCGAGGATGTTGGTACGGTGGCCGGGCGAGTTCATCCACAGATCCATGACGGTCTCAACATCCGGCTGGCCCGCAGCGATGTTCTCGGCGATGAGGCTCCACTGGAAACCAACGCTGTTGACGCGCATGCTCATGTCCGAGCCATCCGAGCCCGTGTGGGTCATCAGGTTCTGTCTCGCCTGGTCTTCCGAGTGCGACTGGGCCGCCTGCTGGAGCTTGCTGTTGTAGCAGAGCGCGCTGAGGCCGCTCTTGGCGCGCTCGAGGTTGACACGCTGGAGCATCGCCGCGTGGAAGCTGGCGGCGTCGGCCTGGGCGACCTGGGCCACGAGTCCGCGAAGGCTCTGGGCCTCAGCGCTCGGGCTGCTGACGAGCGCGACGACCGCCGCCACACACACGAGAACTCGCTTGGCAAACATGGCGCCGGACCGGGTGTTTCTTGGTGTCGTGTCCGCTCGAAGGCAAGTTCAAGAATGATCTGGGCACCCTACCTCACCACCGTCAACGTGGTGAAGAGTACGGAGTCTGCGAGAGCGGCCATTACGAGCATCGACTCGCGATTGTACTACCGGTGGATGGGGCGACTAGCAGCGAGATCTTTACCCAAGACGAAAGGCCCCGCCAAGAGGTCCTTTACGTGGTGCCAGACGTTCCTACCTTGGAGCGGTGACCCAGGATCCAAGAGCGCCCCCCTCCGTGTTGGCGCCGGCTCCTAGTCGGCCAACTAGCTCCCGATCGTCATAGACGTTGGCTCTGTGTTCGGGCATGGAGCATAGGCATGGCAGAATGTCGTGGGGTAGAAACGAGGACGTGGAGAGGAGGTGTCCGACTGACTTGTCCAATGCATCATTAGTAGAGATCCAAACATATTAATACAGCTGGACCAACTGGGACAGAAATGAGTTCGTATGTACAGCGTACAACTGCGAGGACACTTCGTGCCACGCCTTCGCGATGGGAAGAATCTTCGCTCTATTCTACACACATGGCAAGATTACTACATGGTATCGTTGTGGCTCCCACAGGCTAATGCAAAACCAAGCACATAGGGACATCTAATCCTGCAAAGACACCTCTTGGCATCAAGCAATTAGTGGCTCGCACTACTGCACGAGCCATTGAACCGATCGCAGCATGATGTGAAATGGTGTAAGTTCGATGACGAATACGCCACCTGCTGCAGTGTGGAGACATCGTTTACCTCGCCGACAGAAATATTAGAACAAGAGCTGTGCCAGCCGTGCCGAGCTCGCCGCCACTGTCGCTGAGGCAGACAAACAAGGCGACGACTCAACGCCAGCGCAGTCCATGCGAACCACAAGACGGAGGTGCGACAGGCGGGGCGAGCCCAGCATTTGGTCGAATCCTCTCCTCTGTGGACGGAGGCAGGGTGGCTCTTCAGTCCGCGACGCAGGGAAAGGGCCTGGTGGCTCGAGTCGGTGGGCAAAACTCATGGAGATTCGGCGCCCGACTCTATTGATTAGCGAGAAGTTGGCGTCGCTGATCCACATACGAAGGCGACTCGTGACTATAATACTGTCAGTGTCATACACATGTACTGACTCTCCCAGCCTCGTCTTTGCGTGGCTGGGATGGCCGTCCGGAGTCAACTCCACCCATCAGTGTGCTCCAGACTAATTCTCAACGTCCGAGTGCGACCGTCTGAATTGGCTTGATTACTCGTGGCCCACAGCGTCATAAACCGAAGCACGGACGCGAAAGCACGACAGCGATCCTGCCTTCATTCACCGTCTCGCCTGCTCCGTGAACAGAACAGCTCGTTGGACCCTCCCGGACCCCTGTTGAGTGCCAGAGTCTCCGTACAGTCCGCCCCGCTTCATCTACTGCCGCCTCCATTGAAGTTCGTGGGTGCGAATGGACACCTTCTCAGCCGAATCCTTTGGTCTCCCTCACTAGCCCGTCAGACATCGCCACAGGATCACCGAGTGCCTCTCCGCACCAGCCGCTGAGGTTTCCCTACGGCTGGACCCCGCGAGTCTCGATTGATTGGTGCGCCACCGGCATAGGGTGTGAGCCAAGTGCGGCCTAATTGATACTACATCCAGCGGTTGCCTGCGAGTGGATGGATGGAGGTCACTCTCGCCCGAGAGCCGTGAGCTGGCCTGCCATTCCCGAGGCGCGAGAAGGCTCTAAAGAGATACGGTACAAAATCGTTTGTATTGCTCTTCCCACCCGACGTGCTTTCCATCGAGGGGGCGTTCGTTTTGATTGTCACAACCACAGATATTAGATACAAATACTGCGCCTCGGCGCTTTACTCGGCGTGGCAACCGCGCTTCTTCTTGTGGGACTTGCCAGCAGTCGGCGTGATCTGCTTCGGCGACTGCGGGGCCGGTGCTGGCGCGGGGGCGGGTGTTGGGGCCGGAGTAGGAGCAGGCGTAGGAGCAGGCGTCGGCGCTGGAGTAGGAGCAGGCGTCGGGGCAGGCGTAGGAGCTGGCGTCGGAGCAGGGGCCGGAGCAGGGGCAGGTTCAGGAGCCGGGGCCGGGGCTGGTTCCGGGGCTGGGGCCGGCGCCGGGATGACGTCCTCCTCGTTCTGAGCGCCGCTGTCGCAGCCCTCGTTCTCGCCCGAGCCGAAGTCCTGCGTCCAGAAGGTGTGGTACGTGCCCTGCGCGTTGTAGGCGTAGCCCATGCCGAAGTGCTTGGAGCTGGCGCTGAGGATGTTGGTGCGGTGGCCCTCCGAGTTCATCCACGAGCCCATGACCGACTCGACGTCCGTCTGGCCGGCCGCGACGTTCTCGGCTACGGTGCTCCAAGCGTAGCCGGCGCGCTTGACGCGCGTGCCGAGGTCTGAGCCATCCGAGCCCGTGTGGGTCATTTGGTTGTGGGACGCTTGGTCCTCCGAGTGGGCCTGCGCCGCCTTCATGAGCTTGCTGTTGTAGCAGAGCTTGGGCAGTCCGTTGCTGGCGCGCTCCTGGTTGACGCGCTGGAGCATGGCCGCGTGGAAGCTGGCGGCGTCGGCCTGCGCCGCGAGCCCGCGCAGGCTCTGGGCCTCGGCGCCGGAGCTGCTCACGAGCGCGACCACGGCCGCGACGCACACGAAGACGCGTTGGGCGAACATTGGATCTGTTGGCGTGGAACTGTTCTTGGAGAGGGGAGGAGTCGCGCCAAGGCAAGTTCGGGAATGAGACGATTGCGCGGTCGGGAGAGTGTTCCGCAGGATGCGTTCCACGACCACGAGGCCCCGGGGTTGGACTCTGATCGGCGCGCAGATCCACAGCCTGCTGTTCCGGCCGCCTCAAGCATCCACTCGGCTCTATGCCCTTTCGTGAATCGACTGGAACAGGTGTTCTCGCGGCTTCTCACCGCGCTGCGGGCCCAACGAACGGGCACTGTACTTGCCGCGAAACCAGCTGGCTCTCTCGCCCATCGGGTGTCCACTGGGTTACACGAGAGCGAATATCAGCTGACTCCTCAGAAACCGGTCCGCAATTCAACGACCCAACACAACCACGGCAACCGTACGCACGTTTTGGCAAATCCGGGATTGCTAACGATGTCTGCGACGTGTGCGAGTTGGCACGACGCATGACCGCGTCACCCAGGTGTCTGGTCGTCTTCAAGTTCCTCCAACGGCGCTTCAACGGTTCCGACAGAATATTCTGATCGGTTTTGCTCTCGCGGCACGATCCACGGGCCACTCCACCCTCCACGGTCGTTGAGGGAGGTTGCCTGCCGTGAGCTTCGCTTCCACGTGGGAACCAAATCTTGAGCCGGTGCTTCCAATCCCGCGGATGGCATAACGCCACGGCGTCCAACGCAGTGGCGTGCGTGCGGACGGTTGCGACCAGATGGACCAGCTGGGCGGACGTTGGCGTGGATCTCCAGCCACAAACTGTTCCAGCGGCGCCGCACAACCGATCTGCAAACTGCGACGCAGCGATCGCCATCTTGCATGGAGACAAATTCATTGGATCGTCGCGCCAACCGCGCGTTGGCATGCAGTCAACACAGTACCGCTGCGTCCCGACGATGGATCCTGAGATGGCAGAGGGCGCCGCCTGGTTTCGGCGGTCATCGCCTGCTGGCGTGCTCCCTCGATTGGATTCCAGGACCACGTTCCCATTGGCGTTCCCTCAATCGGGTTCCAGCAGGGCGTTGGACGCCAACGCCTGGTTTCCGTTTCACTGGAAAGAAGAAAAGAAACGAAAATAACGGTGTGGAGGGGGATCCCATGAGCGGTTCCTGTATGGGCAATGAGGCACTGGACGCAGAAACTTTCATTCTGTGCTGTCTCAGCACTTGACTCACCCGCATGCGTGGCGAGCACTGTCTGCTTCGACGCGAAAGCGCATGGATAGCGACAAGTATGGTACTAGCGAATGCCCATCGGACCTCCGCGCCGGCCTCTGTATGGAGGAATCCTTGGTTGCACTGTGTGTGGTGGTCCCGACGACCACCGTAAAGATTCACCACGACTGACGCCCAGGGAATGGAGGAGCATAGAGGGCATGGTCATCATATCCAGCCTAACGTTAGACCGCCCCCATGCCAACTCGGCGGGGCGTAGCCTCACCCACTTGGTCGCATCGCTGTCTGTTGTGTCACGGCGATCATTTGCAGTTTTCTGTTCTGCTTCAGGGCTCGTGGTTGAGTCAGCTTTGGCCTGCGAGAAAGTCGAAACCTCGAGTTTGATCCACGGGGTTCTGCGTGGTAAGCTGACTTGAGGCAGCCAGCCACCATGGCGGAGCTTCACCGTCGTTCTCCCTCCATGGCAATTACTGCCCAACAATTGCCTCATTCTTCTACTTGCCTTCAAGCTCCCACCCACCTCACCTCGCCCTTAAGCAGCCCTTCAACCCCTCTTCAATGCCCACGCGCCGTCCTCTCCTTTGTTTTCTGATCGTGATCGTCGCCTCGATCTGGCCAGTTGCGGCTCAAAATGTGTGTCAGCTCGTGGCTCGGCCCAACACCACGAGATTCGTCGATGTCATGCTCCAGCGTGTCAACTGGGAGCGTTCAAGCAAAGGTCTCTCTCTAAGCCCTGCTACAACAAGAAGTTCATTCAAGCGGCTCATTTCAGTCGGAAGAGTTGGCCAAAACCAACCACGTGGGACATATGGGCAGCGATGGCTCTGACTTCGTTACGCCCGTTGAGCCCGAAGGATACAAGTCTTGCGGAGAGAACGCTGGCGCGGCTGCAAGGACGTCGAGGCGGCAAGGTTGGCGTGGCAGGGCACAAGGCCAACATCCTCAACCCGAAGGTCACGCTGCTAGGCATGGGCTACTCCTTCAACCGCAACACAAAGTATCAGCACCAGGTGTTGGCCGTCGGATCCGGCGAAGCGTGTGATGACAATGCCCACAGCGAGGGAGATATGACTTAGACTCCCACTCCGACGCCTGCGGCTTCTACTCCTGCTCCTATTCCTGCTCAAATCCCGGGCGGAACAGATCCGGCGACCGATTTTCCGACAAACTCGCCAACGCCGACGCCAAAAATTCCCCTCCCCAAGCTCCCCCGTAGCAAGACTAATGCCACTGATTGCCTTCCAAGTAGCACACTTGCCGTAACTACATCATACCAGTTGACTTAAATTGGTGCGAAGAACTCAATGTTTACTGAGAGGGTTGTTCAGATCGTGTTGGCGCACTACAATTCCATTGATGTAGTTAATCTGACGCTACGAGTTTTGTAAGTCTCAACGCAACCACTCAAACGAGCGAATCGTTCTCGCTCGGTCTCGACACAGATCAACGATAATTCTGCGGCGTCTAGGCATCGCACGCCTCGGTCGAGCCCTTGGCAAAGTCCTGCGTCCAGTAGTACTTGTACGAACTCGACGCACTGTACGCGTAGCCCATGCCAAAGAACATGTAGTCACCGAGGATGTTGGCCTTGTGACCAGGCGAGTTCATCCACGACGTCATCACGGCTGCGACGTCCACTTGGCCGGCCGCGACGTTCTCGCCGAGGCTGTTCCACTTCAAGTTCTGCGCAGTCACGCGCGAAGACATGGACGAGCCGTTCGATCCAGTGTGGCTCATGAAGTTGTTCTTCGCCTGGTCGTCTGAGTGGAGCTGTGCGGCCTTTTGCAGTTTCGAGTTGGTGCACAGCGGGGCCTTTCCTGCCTTTGCCCGCTCGGCGTTGACGGCATCCAGCATGCGCTTTTGGAGGGTCACGTCTCCAGAGCGATCTGACGTGGTCGGCGCCGGGGTCAGAGCTGGGGTCGGAGCTGGGGTCGGGGGCACCGTAGTCGGAGCTTGGGTCGGAGCTGGAGCCGGGATGGTAGTCGTTGGGGCAGGAGTTGGAACAGTAGTGACTGGAGCAGGTGTGACCGTCGGAGTTGATGCTGGCGTCTTGGTGGTCGGAGCCGGAGTTGGAGCCGTTGTGGTTGGAGCCGGCGTTGGAACTGCGGGCGTCACCGTCGGGCTCTGAACCACGGAGTCCGACGCCACCGGATCGCATGCTTCGCTCGCCCCCTTCGCAAAGTCCTGCGTCCAGTAGTGCTGGTACGTACTTGAAGCGCTGTAGGCATAGCCGGTGCCGAAGAACTTATAGTCACCGAGGATATTGGCCTTGTGACCAGGCGAGCTCATCCATGCGGCCATGACCGAAGGCACGTCGACCTGTCCAGCCGCGACGTTCTCGCCGAGGCTGTTCCATTTGAATCCTTGGGCTTCCACACGAGAGGTCATGGTCGAGCCGGTCGAGCCAGTGTGGCTCATGAAGTTGTTCTTCGCTTGGTCTTCAGAGTGGAGCTGTGCCGCCTTCTGCAGCTTCGAGTTGGTACACAACGCCGGCAAGTTCAGCTTGGCGCGTTCAGCGTTGACAGCCGTCAGCATGAGCTGTGGGAAGTTGGCCGGCACAGCGGCCTCCACGGCCACGCTCAAAGCAGCCACGAGGAATGCAGCGATCATCGACTTCATGGCGACTGAGGTTGGATGAGACAAATCGGAGAATGCCGAGGCTAAACATGGAGACCATCTCGTTCTGAGGAGATGGCTCTGGTCCGCCGTTCAAACGAACGACCGTCAGGAACACCTCGTCAACGCGAGCAAAGGAAGCCGCATTCGCTCACTTTCGCCGAGCCCAGCTGGAGGGGTACGTCTCTCATGACGCTTCCATCCCTTGTTGATGGAATTCCGCACATAGAAGGGCGATTTGACAACCCCATGCTGCAGCTTTGGGAAGAGCATAAAACTAATACCCGGTTTGATCGCATGGCGTTATGCTATTATCATTGCGTTAAAAACCTTCTAGATTTGATATATTGCTCCTTTTCAAAGAATCTATGCTTTGGACCAACCTGAGAGTCACCACCCCAACCCTTCCAGGCGTGACTGCTGTCCTCCGCGAAGTGAGACCTTCAATAAGTGCCTCGTCGCGCAAACCCACGACCTCCCAACAACCTCAGCGGGGATGTTTGTGGCTTTCTGGGAGTCACGTACAGATTGCTCGCGAGGAGGCGTCATCACGGTGCATAGAAACCTGGTAGTGTATCGCGAAAATCCAGTTTGGATGGGACCAACAGACGCAACTCCACCTAGCAATCTGGGGGTTCCCATGGGTGGACTCTTGCTTCGGTGAGACTAAGGCGTCTTGCACTTCTTGGTTGGGCTGGCCGCCAACTCACAGCTCTGGGTCACGAGCTCACTCGCTGGCTGATCGATAGCGACAGCAGCGACGGTCGCTGTCGCACGCTGTTGTTGTGCTGATCATGTCGACTATTTTCTTGAAGCAGTTTTTACTGAAACACTACTTTCGCTATGACAGAGCGAGAGTACAGAGCCTCTGTCGTACAAAGAGAGCATAATCGGCTGATCCGTGCCTCCTTCTAGTTCACTAGAACTGACCCATTGAGTACTCACTCGTATCGTACACCACAATCCTCGCAATCCTCGCGCACTACGTGCACCCATCCGACTCACTGGATGCGTACCGGTCCTTCCATCGGTTGAACCGGTCTCTTCGCTGGTTCACGGACGACTGGTTGTGGCGAGCGACGATCTCCAAGACCGAGCTCAAATCGCCCGTCGAGTACAAGTGGATAATGTTGTCGCTGGACTTGAGTGACTGGATCAACTGTGAGGACATGAGCTGCTCGCTGTCGCTGCCCAGCACGAAGTCCAGGAATGCTTCCCGGACGAGCTGCGACAAATCCGACAGCCTCAACAGACCCACGTTGTACGTCCCATCTTCCTGTGGCGACGTCGTCGCCTTGTTGCTGACAGCTTGCGTTGAGTTGGCCTCGCGAGCTTCGATGACCGTCGAGTCGTTGCTGGGCAGTTGCGTTGGGCTTGTTCCGGTCGACCCAGACGAATCGCCGTCTCCGTCGCGATCTTCCTTCGAGTTCTCTGAGTCCCACGACGCGCCCACGGCTCGAGCCTTGACAAAAGACTTGATGCTGGCCACTCGAACGTACACTCCAGGGACGTTCTCGACTCCGCAGCCGGCGCCAGCACTTACGATGCCCACTAACACCTTTTGTCCGTTTCGCACCACTACGAGCGGGCTGCCCGAGTCGCCAGAGCACGCGTCCTTGCCCTTTTGGCCGCCCGCACAGAGCATGCTGCCGTCCACTTCATCACCAAACACCTCCTTGCACGCCGCTTGGGACCACAAAGGCATTGTCACAGTGCGAAGTGTCGCGGAGAGACCACTGGTCGCACTGGACATGCCGTAGCCGTACATCGTCGCGGTCTCGCCAGCCGTGTAATCTGCGGTGTCGTCGAGGATCACGGGTTCTACAGCCGAGGCATACTCCAGCTCCAGCAGCGCTGCGTCGTACGAGAATTGATGGGGCGTCCCGTACTGGCTGTGGATCTGGATTCTGGTTCTCACAACGGCGATGACCTCGTTCTCAACTCCACTCGACTGATACGCTCCGATGGACACGTAGTTGACGGGGCCGTCCACGACGCAATGCGCCGCCGTGAGCACCGACGTGGGGCCAACTAAGGAACCTCCGCAAAAGTTCTGCCCGTCTTTGGTGCTGCGCAGACCCACAACAAATTGCTCGTTCGCTGGCAGCGTGTCGTCTGTGCTGACGGAAAACGTGGTTACGGGAACACTCCACGTCGTGCCTGTGACGTAGGCGTTGATGAATGTCGCTGAGTTAGCCACACGTACGTATACCTCACTGTTGCTGGAGGACTGAAGGTTGCGACTGACAGATCCTTGCTGTGAAGACGCAGACGGGGACGAAGGGACTGCGAGGCCAACGAGAACGATGCTCGAGAGATCGTTGACAGTAACTAAGGCTGCACCGGCGGTAGACGAGATTTGGTCTGCAATCTTGGCGACCGAGTCGTCCCCCACAAAATCTCTCACTGAAAAGCCTTTGGGCATCGACTCGGTCGGGGCCACGGATTTGGCGCAGAAAACCTCTGAGGGCTTGAACTTGTTGCCGTCGCGATTGCGGCAGCCATCAGTATCCCAACTAGCTGCCACTGTGGCAGAGATCACGCACACGTCATCATCCATTTGGATTCGCGCGAAGTTTGCCGAGTTGTTCGTTGATCCATCGTCCAGTTGGATAGGTGCTAGAGCAACTTCTTTCTCGAGAGCAATCACGGCTGTGTCGAAAGTAACGTCGCCTTTAGCATAGCGAGGATGCGTTGCTATGTGACTTCGAACAATGTTTACTGTTTGACGCTCCGTTGCATCGGAAGCGAAGAACTGAACGGCGCTGATGGTTGGCTCAGCGGCCAGACATGACGCTGTTGTCAGCACGTACTTCGGGGCAATTAGCACGCCTTGACACGAAAGCTTCTGGCCACTGGCGTCCACAAAAGTCGTCAGGTACGAAGGGTACTTTGCCAGCTTGCTGAAGACTTCGTCTTCATCGTACACTGTCGTCTTGTTGGTCGCGGCATCGATAAATGCGCGGTGCACTGGTGCTGCTAGTCGCAAGAAGCCTTGGTTGTTGCCATTCGGCAGCTGAAATCTCTTGATGGGGGACGTAACGGGAACGGAGATCCCCACCAGCTGCTTGTTGTAGAGAAGAACGGCCGGGGTGGATACCGATGCACCATGTGGAGATGAAGAGCCTACGATGCCTGGGATGCTGAGCGAGGGACCTTCAATGCTGATGTTGAGTCCACCAAATGGACGATTCGTTGGTAACATCGGCGCGCTTTGGTTCTTCTTGTTACGGAGTGTCTCGTTGCCACGTAAGGATGGGATGCTCAGAGATGGTACCACGCTAACGTTGAGCCCATTCGAGGACACGTTCGACGACGGGAGGATGTCATGCCTGCCCGTAATGGACGCCGGAGTCAAAGCCAGCTCTCTGTCGTGGTGCCAGCTCCCAGCATCGAAAAACGATGTTCCTGTTAATCTACTCAGTTGGCCCACACATAGCTCGGTAATGTTGTCACTGTTATCCGCGGGAGGAATGTCAAACCCGCACATTGGCTCGACGAAAAACGTGAGCTTGGACTGTGTCTTCAAGGGACTGTCAGCGACGCGTCCTTCGACACCATTGACGAGCAATGCCTTCGTGTCCATCACGCCAACAGCGCTGACAGTACTTAGCAGGTCATACTCAAAGTCTTTGTTGGGCTTGGACGTCACGATAGGAACGACTGGCGATGACGTTGGCTCACGCTTGAGCTCTAGCACGATCATCGGGTAGTTTTTGTTTCCGTAGTACGCCGACTCGAACAGCACGTTAGTGACTCTGGCGGAGCCGTCACCGAAGACGACAGAGCGTGTTACGACGGAACTGTCTTGAAGTCGAGCCAGGCCTCGATCGCTGAGCAAAGTTGTCGACGTGATGGCGAACTGGGGCGCGATGCGAATGACGATGCCGTCGACGAGACCGTCACCATTACGGAGCACTTTGTGGGTCGTAGACGTCAGAGCACCGAGTCCTGGTGAGTTCTTGAGCCAGTCCGGAACAGGGAAGGATCGAAGGTCCTGGGTTGCTTCGGAGGGCTGTGGGGTCGGCGGCGGTGACGGGACAGCATTGAGGGGTTCCGAAATCGCCTCCGCCGACCCATCTCGGCTAGCACTTCCGTCGTCGCTCGCAGAACCATCTCTCGAAGATGAGGCAGCCCACACATGCGCCGAGCCTTTACTCGCCGCCGAGTCGGCCAGCACCGCGGTCCACAGCAGCAGCGCGACGAGCCCAGCGAGCGCGTGCATCGAAACCGCTGCTTTTGCTGGACGGAGGCGTTCGTCTGCGCCTCGTTGTCTGTCGACGATTGACTCTCCAGCGGGCGAGGCGTCAACAGAGAGAGCACCTGAGACTCGGGGTTGTCGGTCGCGAAGAGCTCCACAATCAGCCTCCTCATGACTCACATAGACAGGGAGCTATCGATTTAGCCAATAGCATTGCTTCAATGGGTTCTGTCAAGCTTTTCATCCAATCAACAACGAGACGGATTGCTGAGACCACCATTCCTGGCATCTGAGAATGTACCAGAGTGGAATCTGTGACATGTGAGCAGGTTGCCGCTTCGCTACCAGAGCAATAGGAAGCCAGAGTGGGTCAACCTGTCAAGACCCCATGAACGCGTTCTGGGAGTTCAAAACTGGATTAAATTAGACGTATTCTAAGTTCCTAGTGGGCAAGCTTTGCCGGAGCTCTTGGTGCGGTCCGGGTCCCACAACGCCGCGACGCTCGAGCCACGGCCAAAACGGTCTTTGCGGTTGTACAACGGCTTGGCTTGATGGCGTCGCAGCACGGAGATGATCTCGCTGGCATCGCCGCGAGTTCTCAAGATCAACTGGTTTGTCGGGTCCATCAGCGAATTCAGCGAGCTCGCTGCAGGATCCTCCAAAAACGAGTACCAATCGCCCATGAGGAAAGCCATCAGCGCGACCCGCACGGACGGCCCCATGTCGCTCGGTACGATCGCCGATGTGATGGTGGAGTTGTGCGGACGCGTTGCGCTGCTGCTGTTGCTGCTACTGCTGGAGTTGCTGCTGTACGACTCGATGTCGTTTGGATCCACCGACGACCGTGACTCGGTCACTGCCGGCGTTGGTGTTGGCGTTGGCGTAGGCGTGAGTGGAGTGACAGTGGGAGACGACTTTGACGATGAGGCAAAGGGACTTCCCACCACGTACGACTCCACGAAACTGGTAAGGCTGGATGCGCGTGCGTAGACACCTGGGACTCCCTCCAGCCCGCAGCCATACCCTGCGCTGACAATACCTGCGAGGTAGTCGCGGTTGCCAGATCGAACCACGAGTGGTCCGCCCGAGTCGCCTTGGCACGCGTCTTTGCCTTTCTCGCCACCAGCGCACAGCATGCTACTGTCGATATCTGGGAGCGTCGCGGCACACTGCGCGCGTGTGTAGACTGGCATTTCAATCCAGTGGATGGTGGAAGGTTTGTCAATGTCTTCTCTCGACATGATGCCGTAGCCGTACATCGTGGCTCGGGTCTTGGATGCATAATCGGCAGCGATGTCGAGCGTGATTCCGTACGAACTGGCGGGGATCACGAGTTCCATGACCGCTGCGTCGAAGGAGAACTGGTAGGGTCGTCCATAGGACGGATGCACTAAAATGCTATCCGGAACGATCTGGAGCACTTCTGGCCCCGAGGCGCCGGCACTCACAACGACGTACTTGGCAAGCGCGTCGCCCACGCAGTGGGCAGCAGTTAGCACGTATGAGGACGCGATGAGTGTGCCGCTGCAAAAGTTGGGCCCATCTCTTGTGATTCGTAGGCCGATGATGTAGTCTGGTGCGTCGGGGAGAGCAGACGAAGTAGACGACTGCACTTGACGCCCCCAGACCACGCCACTCGCGTAGCCGTTGATGAAGTTGGCGTTGTCGGCGAAGCTCATAAACACTTGAACTCGATCCGTCGACTCCAGTTGACCGGAGGCCAAGGACTGCTGGCTAACTTCTTCGAGGCCATCGTCATCCTCCCAGCTAGAATCTTCTCCACCATCGTTCTCTGCCTCATCCTGCACTGGGTCCGAACTACTTGTAGTAGGTAGCGACACGGCAAACCCGGTGGCCGTGATGGCACCAAACTTGGACTTGGTGATCAGCACCTTCCTGGACAAACTGAAAGACCGAGCGTTCGTGGATTCCAGGCAGTAACCTTTCGGACGAGGGAAAGATCCGTTGCCTGGTCGGGAGCTCCTATGAACTGGCGGAAGGATTCTGTCGTCACACTCTTGCAGAGTTTGGTGCTGCTGGACGGTATTAGTCTTCGCAGAAATGCCATACCCTTGGTAAACGGTCTGCCCTTCGATCGTCGCGTTGGTGACCCAAGCCGGATACCCAGGATTCAAGGCAATGGGTGCTATGTCTCGCACGGGCTCGGCCAACTTGATCACTGCAATGTCATAAACGTAGTCGTCCTCGCTTTCGAACAGCGGATGCGGAATCTGGAAGTCGGGCTGCACCGACGAAACCAACTGGGTCCCGCCGACCATGTAGAACGAAGCAGCTGAGAACCTCTTCGCTTTGAGTAGACACGAGGCTGTCGTGAGCACAAACTCAGGCGCGACCAAGAGTCCTTGGCATGCGTACACCGGCTCGAAGTCCTTGTCGGTGGAATACATATCTGCGATGTACGTCGGCGTTGAAGCTACGGCATCAGCATCCTCTCCAAAAACGTCATCGGATGACCACTCGAGCTCGCTGGAGGTCGCAGCGTCTAAGAACGTCTTGTGCACTGGAGAAGAGAGGCGCTGAACAGCGAGTTTGAAGGGGTCATCAGCCGACTCGAGGGTGAAGCCCACGAATGAGATCGACTCTTGCATAATACCCACGACGGACGGTGTGTGGGAGGCGAGGAACTTGTCGCCAGGGCTCGCCATTCCGGTTAAGTTGGCGCAGATAAACTCGGGACCGTCGGAACGATCCCCCGCGAACTGTTGCCCACACTGGTTCGCTTCCAGGAAGCGGAAGACGCCGGACAGGAACACGACCGTCGACGGCTCATTGGTGTCCGTTCCGCCGGACCCAGCCTTCTTGTCGTTCGTAGCATTCACCAAGTCGTTGAAGTCGGTGCTAGGTTCTGCCAGCGACGCGTTCGAGTTCGCTTCGTGGTGTATCACTTCGTCTGCGAAGAAGACGGACGCCTGCTCATATAGCGAGTCCAGCTTGGGTGGCTGCGAGGCCAGAGGGACGACGCCGATCTCTTGAGCTTCTTCAATCTCCACGACGAACAGATCAAGGCGTGCAGCCCGCGCCGCCTTGAGCACGTCCGGAGTCTTCGCGTAGAACTCGGCCTCCGACGAGATTTTCTTGACTCGCGACTGCGTCAGGAACGTGGTCGTGACCCACGCCAGAGACTCGAAGTCGCCGTTAAACCAGACGCGCGGAAGCACGAGATGCCGCGGCGTCACGAAGATCGCGACCGTGCTGTTCGTCGAAGCCGTCGCTTCCTTGGTCGGTGTCACTAGTGCGGCGGACCCGCCGAACGAGCTCACCCACGACGGCACTTCCAGAGTCGGGTGCTTCTCGAGCGGATGGGTGGTGGGGACGATTTCGTCCTGCTGGGACGAGTCTTGGTGGTCCAGCGACTTGTTTTGCTGGGCATCGGGCTGCTTCTTCAGCTTGGATCGGAGCGTCCACTGGTGGCCGGTCGCGTACCGCGTGAGCAGCCCCTGCGCCGCGCGGACCGTGTTGACGGGCGTGGCCGTGGGCAACCCAACGGTCTCTCGGTCGCACTCGGTCTCGGAGGTCCACACGACGCCCCAGAGCACGTCTCTCTGCGTCGGCCGGTCCCGGCTGAGGAGGAAGCCGTCGCTGACCCAGGGCTTGGTCTCACTTGCCGTCTTGTTGGCGCGACAGATCTCGTCTCGGTCCGTGGCGTCGACGTCCACGCAGAGCCACTTGGCGGCGTCCCACGAGCTCTGGTTCGCAGGCGACCGACAGGCTTGCGCGTCGACCACGTGCGACGGCGACGACGAGAAGGAGTCGTTCTGCAGCGACCAGACGGCGAACGACGGCGCGGCGTCGCACTCGTCGGCCGCGAGCGTGTCGGCGGAGAGGGACTGCAGCATCGCGGGCGCCGTGTCCATCATCGGGCGCTTGAGCCGCACGAGCGTGAAGGCCGAGCCCTCGTCGACCGTCGACTCGACCGCGAGGCTCGCGACGCCGCGCTCGCTCTGGCCGAAGACCGTGAGCGACGACGACGACGCGACGCGCGCGCGCGAAAAGGCGTGGAGCTCGTGCTCGAGGCACGCCGTGCTCGCGAGCACGGACGCCGGCGCGACCAGCACGCCGAGACACTGGGCCTCGTGGCTGGCGACGACGACGAGCGAGGGAGGAGGCGACGGCTTGTCGGCCGCGGCGAGCGAGCCCGCGGCCAGCAGCGCGAGCAGCCGGCGGCGTCGCGTCATGGGCGAGTAGTCGGGCGACTCGTGAGAGAATGAAGCGGCCGGACACGCCGGGCCGTCGCGCGTGATTACACGCGCTGTCACGGCGGCCGAATATCGAAGCCTTCCGCGGTGGGTGAGTGGCGCGGGCGCGAGTGCCCCTCTCGCCGAAGACAGTGGGACGCGCGGGAGACTGACCGCGAGGGGAAAGCGGCACGCGGGAATCAGACGTATCCATCCAGTCAGCGAGCGGCCGATCGGCTTCCATTCCGTTCCACGCCAGCGCCATCCGTCTACAGCGCACTGCTCTGCGCGTCCGTTATCAGAGGCGCGACTCTACGGCGCAGCGACCGCCGGCGCTCTCGGGGGCGAACCGCGCGCGGCGTTGGTTCAGCGGCGTCGCATCGTGGGCCGCGAGCACGGCGAGCAGCTCGCGCACGTCGCCCGTGGAGAAGAACGCGATCGCGTTCGCTGGCGACGCGATGGCCGCCACCAGCTGCGGCGGCACGACCGCGTACGGGTAGTCGCCCAGCAGGAACGCGAGCAGCTTGCTCGTGGTGCGCGCCGACAGCCCGGCGTCTCGCAGCGGCGTCTTGGCGATCGCGGCCTCGAACGCCGTCGACGGCGCTGCTGACGCCGAGCCCGAGCCGCTCGGGCGCGCGTTGCGGTCTTCCAGCGGGAGCTGCGACACGTCGGGCTTGGCGCTTCCCTCGTCGGCTGCCGACGCGGCGCCACCGCCGCCGGCTCCGCTGGTCGTCGGCGACGCCGTGGCTGCGGGGGCCGGCGAGGCCGAGCGAGAAGCCGCCGGCGTGCTCGTCTCCTCGGCGCCGAGCCACGTCGGGTCGATGGCGTACGCCTCCACGAACGGCGCGACCGCTGCCACGCGCGTGTAGAGGCCCGGGACGCCGGCGACGCCGCAGCCGTAGCCCGCGCTGACGACGCCCACGAGCACCTCGCGGTCTCCGTCCGAGACCACGAGCGGGCTGCCCGAGTCACCCGTGCACGCGTCCATGCCGGAGGACGCCAACGCGCACAGCACGGCGTCGTCGATGGCGGGCAGCGTCCGCGCGCACGTCTTCTTGGAGAGCAGCGAGAGCTGCCGCGCGTGCATGGTCGCCGCGAGCGTCGTGCTGTCGGGCTCCTCGACGCCGTAGCCGTACATGGTCGCTGGTCGGCCATCCTTGAAGTCGACGGCCGTGTCCAGTGGGATCGCCGCCTCGTACGCCGGCACGGCGAGCTCGAGGATCGCGGCGTCGTGCGAGTACGCGAACGGCGACTTGTACTGCGGGTGGATGCGCGTGCGGGTCCTGTCGATCGGGATCGGCTCCGTGTTGAGACCGGACGACTGGGCCGAGCCAATGGAGACCCAGGCGGCGAGCCCGTCGGTCACGCAGTGCGCGGCCGTGAGCACGAACTGCGGCGAGATGAGGCTGCCGCCGCAGAAGTTCTGGCCGTCCTTCGTGAGCCGCAGCCCGACCACGAAGGGCTTGCCGAGCGGCTTCGCCGGGGCGAGGCCGGGCTTTTTCTGGTCGATGATGGGACTCAAGTAGTTGTGGAGCGGCTGCTTGTTGGTCCGCTGCAATCCCCACTGAGGGGCGTCCATGACGGCGTTGATCAGGTTGAGGATCGCCGAGACGCGGGAGTACGAGCGACGACTGTCGCAGGACGTGCTGGTGCTGGCAGAGAAGCCGACGAACATCGCGGCGCCGCCGACACGGAAGAAGAGGCTGTGGATCTGGCCTGGCTCGGCTGCGTTGCCAGTGCTGTCGCCACGACATCGGGGAGAAGACTCGGTCGGAGCCACACACACGACTCCGCCTGGTGCTGAAGAGCATTCACTTCCATCGACCACGAGCGAGACCTCGTAAGCTGAGCCGTCGCTGTCCACGACATGCTCGACGACGCGCGCGTGGCTGGCGAGCGACTCGCCGAGGAGAGCTACGCCGAAGAAGCCTGGCCGGTAAGTCGCTTCGGTGACCTCGATGATGGCGAAGTCGTAGGCTGGCGACTTCGTGGCTTCGTATATCGGATGTACATGGACAGTCTTCACGGAGATAGCTCTCTCGGGAAGCCACTCGGGTCGAGGTTTCTTCGTGGGGACTCTGACGTGGCCGTCTCCGCTGGATTCGCCATTGGCAGCAGTCGTGGTTATCTTCGCTAGATCATCAATTGAGGATTCAATATCCGTTCCATCGTCCACGAAGAGAGGCGTGTCATCATCTTCACTCGAGTCAACTGCTTCGCTGAAACCGTCATAGAACACAGTCCAGTCGACCTCTTTGTTTCCGAGACACGACGCCATCGTGATGAAGAACCGTGATGACAGCGGGATCACGCCGCACGGGATCGTGCTCTCCTTCAGTGACAGTCCGCTCGTCAGCAGCACGACGTGGCCCATCAGCAACGCGTCCTGTTGGTTGTTGTAGATCGTGTCTTCCGATCTCCATTGCACGGTGCCATTTGAGGCCTGGTTGAGGAACTGACGAACGCGAGGAGAAGTTCCGAGCGGCTCGTACGCCTGCGCGACTCGGTAATCACTGGAGCTGACGCTCTTGCCTTGAGACAAGCCGATGAGGAAATTGTCGACGATGAGGAACGAAGCGTTCAATGGCAGGTACTGCGGGAACTCATTCACAACGAGCTCAGAACTTTGCACGCAGACGAGATCGTTGGAGTTGGGCTCAGCGGCATGGCACACGGACAGATCGTCGATCGCATTGTAGCCAAAACCCAGGACAAGCTGGTCGCTGTCGGTGGCGGCATGTGAGAAAACATTCTCGTTCACCGTGTACATGAACAGCGAGTTCAAATCCGTGTACTTTGGCGGAAGCGTCGTTGGGATCGCCATCACAGAGACGTCATCTCCTACTTCGTCGTCGAGTTCAACCACGACGAGCTGGTCACCGTGCGATTCCGACCCGTCGTCGACCAGGACACGTCGAACACGAGTACTGCCGGACGAGAAGTGCGCCCACGCGAGCGCTTCCAACCCTCTCACCCAGTCCATGCGCGTGAGCACGAACCGCGGAGCGATCACAACCGCAACTCCACCGTCGATGGCCTCTCGCGGATCCTCTGGGAGCTCTTCCTGGGGACTCAAGAATGCGTATCTGTCTCCCAGACCCCACCGCCAGTGGATAGGATCCAGTGAGCCCTCGTCCCAATTGTCACCGGTCTCGCCGGTCCACGAATCTCCACCACTGGACGCGGAGTCGTTATTGTTGCTGGAAGGAGTGCCCAGGTCCACGAGTGCATCTCCTGAGTTGGGAGACGACGTGGTCTGCGGGTCGTTGACCCACTCGTGATCACGGATTGTCGCGTCGATGAACTCGCGGGCGTTCACGAGCAGCGAGACGGCGCCACGAGATGATCCCGAGGCTTCGTCGCAACTCCACGCTCCCACAGCGACTCCAGAGAACACTTCGCGATCGTTCCTCGATCGTATCAAGATCCCGTTCCGCGTGGCGGCCTCCGTGCACGCGCTCCCGCGGTTCCATGCCGCATCCACGCAGACCACGCTCGTCTGTGCGCTCGATCCGACAGCCTCGCTACATGGATATTGCCACCGTGCAGCTGCTGCTTGATTCCCCGAAGAGCCTCGTAATCCGACCAGCACTTGGTCCTCGTAGGTCTCGCCTCTTCCGTCCAGTAGCGCTGGCGTCGTGGGCTTGGTAATTGGATCTGACCACTGCACGAGCGCGAAGTCGTAGGTCCGCTCGTCGCCCGTGAAGTTGGGGTGGACCGTGAGTGCCGCAATGCTTCTCAGTCGCCAGAGAGTTCCGCTTGCTGTCTCCACGTCGCCGACGTCGGCGCCGCCGTGGAGCGACACTGCGACGGACTGAGGCTGCCGACCCTTGTTCTTTGCGACGCACGAGGCCTTCAGCAGAGCCGCAGTGGGCGAGACCAAGAGCCCGAGACAGTTGGCATCGTCGTCCGAGAGTCCCGCAAACGTTGGCGCCGCGGATAGCGCGACCCACGGCAGCGATGTCGTCTGGTTGGTCGAGAGACTGTGGGCGGTCGAGACCTGAGCGGCGAGCGCTGCAGCGGAGGCCAGGAAGGTGAGGCTGCGAGGCCGGCGGCGACGCATTTTGTGTCTTTCTCTGGATTCTATGTGATCTCCGGACGGCGTCCGGGGTTCTGGGAATCTTTGGACAGGGGACATTCGCGTCCTTGTTCCAACGATTGTGTTCTGCACGAGAATGTTCCCGCTCGTCGTGGTTAGACGCCCGGGGAGATCGCGTTTTGGTCAAACGCTGCCGGGAGATCGGTTCTGCTGCCGAGGGAGATGGTCGTTTGCCCTCGTTCGGGGTCACGGCGGCCGAGAACGTGATCCGACCGCTCGCTTCTCTCACTTGGCGATCGAGCTGCCATCATCAGCCTGTCAGCTCAGCAGTCACGGCAAAGACGAACACAGCGACGGGTTTTGACCAATCATAGAATGTTCTCTGATGATGGACCAGGTTACACCACAATCATCAACACTTGATTCAGTACACTACTATCGTCACCGCCGTTTATGGGTTGGCCTCGTCAGCCAGTACACTGGTTTTGAATGAAATAGTAATTTAGACCACTGTCTGGCCTCAAAGATCTCGCCACTCCAGATGGCGAGTCTGAAATGGACGGGCACAACAGAACTGTCCACTGTTCGTTCAGGCGGGCAGTCAGTTCACGAGCAATAGTTATTGTGGGTATCGCCATAAATTATAATACATCTTGGTCTCTAACATTTCTTTCTATCAGGGGCAGGCACGGGCACTGAGGAGCGCTCGATCATCCGTCGCGCCTTGCGTCTTCGCCCAGGCTTCTCGGCCGAACCGGTTTTGGCGCGAGTAGAGCGGCTTGCTGCGGTGCTGGGCGATGGTCTTCATGAGCTCGGTGAGGTCTCCGGTCGAGTAGAACGCGATCTTCCAGTGCTCGTCCACCTGCGGCGTCCAGCTGTCGACGAATTCGTAGTCGCCCACGAGGAACTCCATCAGCGCAGCCTGGAGGTTTCTCGGCGTCTCTTTGGCCATCTCCACGATCGAGAGCTGGTGTTTCACGGCGCCGTTGGCCATGTTGATGATCTCGAAGGGCAGGTCCGAGACGTTCAGACCCGAGCTGCGCAGCACTGTGCCGTCAGAGCTAGACGACACCGTGCGAGACTCATTCTCAGCCGTCGTCGAAGGGTCTTTGGTGCCGCCGACCGTCGACACTTGCAGACTCGAGCTGGTCGCCTTCGACGGGTCCACCCACTTGCTGCCAGCGACAATGCTGTCGATGAAATTCTGGACCTCAGCCACAAAGGCGTAAACTCCCGGGATCTCCGGGGTGCCGCAACCGCTGCGGCCACTGCTGACGACCCCGACGAGCAGTGGCTTGCCATTCACGACCCGCACGAGCGGAGAGCCCGAGTCGCCAGTGCATGCGTCGCGAGCCAGCTCGCCTCCAGCACAGAACATGCTCTCGTCGAGATCTTGGAATTTGGTTTTGCACTTGTCACGGGGAAAATACGGCAGATCGACCGAGCGAAGCACGCCCGAGAGCGTGGTGCTAGACGCGCTGTTGGCGCCGTAACCGTAGAGCGTGAGGTACATCGACGGGTTGAGCTCACGAGTGTTGTCGAGGGTAATAGGCTTCGGGTAGGCCTGGCTCTCGAGCTCGAGGATGGCGACGTCGTACGAATACTGTGAGTGCTTGCCGTACAGAGGGTGGATAATGGTGCTGGGCATCTTGACCGGGATGAGTTCAGACTCAGCGCCTGCTGACTCGTGGGATCCGACCGACACGAACTTGGCTCGGTCACCGGCGACACAGTGGGCGGCCGTGAGCACGTAGCTCGGTGCAATGAGTGACCCGCCGCAGAAATTCTGGCCAAGTTTGTCGATTCGAAGTCCGACAACAAATCCCAAATCTTGGTTCTTTGGAGGTTCCTCGAACTCAAGCGGGCCGGTGTAGTCGGGGACGCTGAAAGGTTCAATCTTCGTTGACTCGGTGTTGCCGCCGATAGTCCCTGCGCGCATGAACTTGCTGGCGAAAATGCTGGCTGGAAGATCATGCGGGTTCCGCCACGTGTGGTCCACGCTAATAGAGTCGATGAAGTCAATCGTTTCAAGTGTAGCAAGTCGAACCACGAGGCTGGCATTGTCGTCATCGCCGACAGTCTCGTTCACTGAGCAAACTCGCTCCTGCGTTTGATTCCTCCCAACTTTCACAATCTTGTCGCTAAGTCCTGTAGAGACCCCGAGCAAGTAATACGAACCCGTGTCTGGAACGTCGAAGACGCTGTCGCCCTTATTGCTGTTCCACTGCTCGATCGTCAGCCGCTGACACTTTGACGATGACGAAGGCGACTCGACAAAACTAAATGAAATGTCGTCGAAGCCATCTGCACCTGCGGTCGACGCAGCCGTCTCTTCTGAAATGGACTGCAAATCGCGAGTCCTCCGGTCGATCTCAAAGTCTTCAGTGAGCATCGACGGCGGCACACACATGATCGTGCTGTCGACGCCAGATCGTCGAGGGTTTGCACACGACGGATCGGGCGAGGATTTACCATTCAACGCGTCATCACTCGCCAGAATTGTCGGTGTGTAAAACGTAGGCCCAGTCAGTTCAATGATGGCGAGGTCGTTGGATAGCACAGTGAGGTTGGCATACTGTGGGTGGTACGTCACCTTGGCGATCCCGATCGTGTCGTCCGGGCCGTCCGGGCCGCTGGGGCGCTTGCCGTGGTTGATGCGAGCGGCGACAATCGAGTGGTTTGCGGCACACGAAGCTGTAGTCAAAACGTAGCGAGGAGCAATGAGCGAGCCTCCACAGACAGCTTGGGCGCGGGCGCCGTTGGATTCGAACAGAGAGACCACAGTCGGCTCGTCCTCTGGGGGGACCTGAGATACCCGCTTTGTCGCAGGTGTTACAATCCATTGCGCTGCTTTGCTGGTGACTTCGTCGATCCAAGACCGGAAAACTGCCAAGTGGGTGATGGAGTAGAACATCCCCCCGCTGCAAAGCCCCTCGCAATCTGGCAGGCCCACCAAGTTCTGTTTTTTGTGGAGGAGCATGCCTTGACCGAACTCGTATACCAAGTCACGGTCGGCCAGTTTTGCCGGCGCGAAGCAGTTGACGGACGAGGCATCGGAGTTGTACTGGCACGACCGCACTGGAACGCGGATGAGCTTGTCGACGGTCTGTGGGTTCTTGGTCAGAGCCGGGTTGAAAATATTGTCGATGGAGACCATACTCAGTGCATCGTCGCGAAGATAATACGACGGTGTGTACGCACTCAGCGCCATCGGGACGATGGTTGTGTTGCGGCTCTGCGCGCAGTCCTCAACTTCGACGATCGCGAGGTTGACGAAAAAGTCGGGATGTTCTGTCGTTGTCTTGATCCGCAGCGACGTTCTCGTGTTCTGGTCCGACTCGATAAACAACCGCGTCGAATTTTCCTGGCCGCGCGCACAGCTGGCGCGAGTGATGAAGAACCGCGGTGCGATGGCGACGGTGATGCAGCCTTGGAGCTGCTGGGTCTCCTCCTCACGGGGCTGCAGCAGGAGCGCCACGTTCCGTCGGTATCCGCCCAGCGACGGAATCTTGTCTTTCTTTCGTCCGCCGAAGAGCAATGTGTCGTTTTTCTTGTCGTGGCGACGTGGGATCGAGACGGCGATGTCGGTGGCTCCGCTGCCACTTCCGCCGGCGTTCGCCAGCAGACTCACGGCGCTCTTCATGCGGTCTCGCGTCGACGCGCCGTGCGAGGGCGGCGGATACGCCGCGGCCATGGCCAGCAGCAGCAGCAGGCCGCGGAGCTTCATGGTGGCTTTGGGTTTTCTGCGTGCGGGTGGCGACGGCGAGTCGGAACTCGTCATGGAGTCGTCCTGTTGTCGGCTGGCCGGCCTGTCCCGTCCATGTGGTGAGACGGATTGGTGAACGGCGTTACGCCTCAGTCACCCAATGGCACATAAACTGGGCGCATCCATGATCTGATTGGTCAAAAGCTCACATAAGGGACAAAAGGGCCTGATCCAGATCCACCTGACTAAAGTGGGACTTACGTATCTGGACGCAGCCAGAGCATCAAAGAAAGATGAAATTTTATCTAACATAAAAATATACATTATATGGATTTCAACGACTTTTATCTGCTCCATTTCGCCTCAAACGGAATGAAAGGGTACAATCATTTGGAAATGTATTAGTTTATACAGGTCATGGAGACGCGGAAGAGGCAGTGTGGACAAGTCGCTCTCCAGCAGGACTTTTCGGTTCGTCGGGATTCACTGCCGGGCGTGGCACGCCCGGCAGTGAATCCAAGGCGCCACGCCGCGTGGCGTTTTGGCCCGCGCAGCTGCCGGCGTCGGTGGGTGCATGGACCCACCAGAGAGACCCGAGCTTCAACTCCCACGCCGTCTTCCTCAGCAGCCGAGCCACCGCTCGAAATCACGGCTGCAGTCGCTTGGCCGACGGCGGATCTCCGCTCGACGCAGCGACTCGTACGAGCGTCTTTGGCGACGCAGTGCACGACCTGCAGTCGACTGTCGCCGAGGCACATCCCACTCGATGCATTGCCCACTAGGAATGGCCACGCCAACGAGCACTCGCGATACATGGCGCCATCACATGCGGCCACGGACGCTCGCGTGATGCCATTGAGTGTGCTGGCGTAGGAGCTGTCGCTGATGCTGCCGTTGGAACATTGGAACCCGATATCCTGAAGCCACTGTTGCGTGCGCACAGTTTGAGTGGCGTTGAGCGTGTCGCTCGAAAGGCACGTCGTCGTCGCGTTGGTCGCGACGTCTAGGAGACGGCACTGGTTGGATAGAGCCGAGTCGGTCGCGTCTTTATTCTTCGATCCGCACACTCCTGCGCCGTCGTCTAAGTAGCCGTTGCAGCAGAGTACGGTGGGCATCTCTACACGCAGAACACCTAGCTTTTCTGGCAGTAGAAGGAGTCGTTCGAGCCGCACCAGGTCGCTGATTACAAGCATCCGTAGGTTGTCGAGATGCCCGATGACCGGGATGCTGCGGGTCAAAGGTAGATCGCGCAACACCATCGTGCGTAGAGATGCCAGCGATCGTTCTGGGAACGGCGGTAGACTCGTCAGCGTTCCCAGGTTCTCCAGGCGCAGCTCTCGGAGGTCATCCATGCGTTCCAGGAGCTCCGTATCCAGTGGGAACGAGCTGATGGTCGTGGTTTCGTCGCCTGCGATGTGCAGCAGCTGCAGGTTTTCCATCTCAGCGAGCCACGACGGCAGAGCCTTCAACCCAGTGCGCACAAGCACGAGGACGCGTAGCTTTTCACAGTCGCCGATCGCATCCGGAAGAAGAGCCACGTCTCGATCTGCGATCTGGACGACTTCGAGTCGACCCGAGGCTGCGATTACGCGAAGATCGCTCGTCGCATCTCGTCGGATCGTCCATTGCTACCAGCTAGTAACGGTCCCGGTCGGCTGGTCCACGAAAATGATGCACGGACAGGCCCCATACCTGGATGCAGAGAACCCGTTGAACTCGAAACCCTGAAGCGAGCAACGAGCAGCAAACGGCTCGCACGATTGCCTCGAGTACGCGATGCCCACACTCGTGACGACGAGGATGCCCGTGCCGTAGCCAAACAGCAGTAACGCGAAGATCTTGGGGATCAGCGACTTGCTCACGCAGAGAACCGCGAGCAGCAGCTTGATTGAAAACCAGTACACGGCTTTGAGGATCCGCAGGAGACTCAAACACGAGTCGTCGCCTGACGCTGTCGAAGTCATCGGCAACCGGCGTTGCTTGTACCCGAGGAGACAGCCCAGCAGGAGGTCGTGCCAACGCCACACCAACGCGAGATGCAAGCCCAGGATACTCACAGCAACAGCTGCCTTGTCGCTAAGAATTAACGCCTCGATCAGCGTCCTTACGATCGCGTGGGTTGACGTGTACACCTTCGGCTCGGCAAATCTCGCGATTCGCTCGAAAGATCCCACTTCAAAGTGCCTGACGCGTAGCGCGTAGAGGTCGCTGTCGAATTGAAACGCCGATGCGGCACGGAACAGCAGGATCATGGGAAAGAGCACGACGAAGAAGAACTGAAACACGGCGTTCGCAAGGCTGTCGTTGCGTTCGTGGTACGTCGATCGCGCCAGCACTCGGTAGCATCGGGCAAAGCAGTTTACTGCGATTGCTGCCGCAAAGATGAGAACGAGTGCGGACGGGACGCCGCTCTTCATGAATACGTGCAGCAGCACGGTCTGGTAGGCGATCTCCGGTACTTCCTCCGAGACTTTCTACACCATAAAAACTTCAATACAACAATCCCATCGAGTCGACGCCAACACTTCTCACCAGGTAAGGCCTCGCCTCGTCGTCCAATGCACCAAAGTGCTGCTTGGCGATCTCGCAGAGACAAGTTGCGCAGGATGGCGGGATTGCGTCGACAAAATCATCGACGACCGATGGATCCTTGCGCTTCCACGCAAGAAGAAAGAAGAGATATAAGTAGTAGAACACGAAGATGACAAGGCAAGCGACGACAAAGCTGAGCACACTTGGGTGTGACTGCGTCGGCGAGGGCAGCAGCCAAGAGTCGCCGTCGTCCACGTCGTGAGTACCGAAAAGGCGATTGATCGTCCATGTTGGCGCGATGTTGACGAAGATTAGAAGCACCGTCCATGTTAACGCGAGGAGCAAGCCACACACGAGGCTCGGGCCGGTGAAACGACCGTAGGTCTCCACGAAGCCGCACCATTTGGTCTCTTTCGCGGCTGAAGCCGCCACAGGCTGAGGAGGAGCCGCTCTGGCATCGAGCTGAGGAGTGACTGCCTGGTACACTACATGGGAGTATTCAGTTGGGGAGAATGGAGGAGTAGGCTCGCCGCTGATGTCGTCAGTGGCGGAACGCGACCATATCCACCCCATCGCGATCTCCGAATACAACGCGAGTCTTGGGGCTTCATATACTTGACGACACCAACGTAGCTTACCCGATCTTCTCCCCTTTTATTAGCAACGCGTCTGCAGC
Organism: Pythium scleroteichum; assembly: GCA_023335855.1. Lineage (NCBI taxonomy): Eukaryota > Oomycota > Peronosporomycetes > Pythiales > Pythiaceae > Pythium > Pythium scleroteichum. The sequence continues at coordinate 101,319 of JAADVR010000012.1, read as the reverse complement.
AAGATTGGCTCAAATACAGTCAAGAGCAATATCGATTTGTCATTTTTACCACAAGCGGGGCCCGTCCTCTAAGACGTAGCGACTTCGTTCATCTCGCGCTCGTAGCGTGCCCGATCCTGCTTGGCGGCCTCGACCCAGGGCGCCTTGTCCTCGTCCGACATTGTTTTCCAAATCTGGGAAAGACGGGCCATGACTTCGATCATTTGCACGCCAGGAGCCATCGTCGCCTTGACATCGTGGCGCCGCTCAAGACTGAACAGCACGTACGCGCTGCGAGCCTTTCGCACGGTTGAGGGTTTGTCGTCTTTGGTCCCCGTCTTCTTTTCCTTCTTGATCTTAGCCTTCTGGTGCTTCATAGCGGACGGCGACCAAGGAGACTTCGGCAAACGGTTTTGGTCATCACGGACTGGGGAGCCACTTGCATTGACCTCCATCTTAATGTGGCTGACGTCGGTCATAGCCTCTTGCTTCAACACTTTCTTCTCCTTCTTCTCCTTCTTCACACTTGTCGAGACGAAGTCGTCTGAAAGTTTCCATGCCAGTTGTCCCTTCGTCACATTCTCGAGAGGCTCAGCAATCTGGCGAATCTTCTTCAGCACGTACGATGGCTGCAGCTCCACTCCTTTCTCCGATTGGATTCTTGACGCGAAGTCCAATGCAACCTTTGCGGCGTCTCTGGATGTAGATTTCAGCAGGAACTCGCCCAGCTCGTTTGCATACTCATCCACCTTGTCCTCCATTTCGTCGCGATCCTTGCGCTTCTTTGAGCGCTTCTCCTCGCGCTGCGCCTGCATCCGCTTGGCCTCCTTCATGATTAAGTCGTCCACGCGTTTCTGATGGCTTCTCAGGTCATCGCGGGCCTCCTTTAGTCGCCTATCGAGGTCAGCGCGCTGCGCCTGTAGCTGGCTACGAATATCCTGTTCCTTCTTTTCTTTCGACTCGTGATCCGCGTTGTCTTTCTCCGAGATTCGCATGAGCGAGTCGCATCGTCGACCGATTTCAGCAGCCGTGCGCGACCGCAAGTAGTAATCGAATGCAAACATTTCCAGATTGCAGATCTCTTGCTTGATTTTCTCCCAGGCACCGTAGCCGAATTTATTGACCATGCAGAGCAGCACCCGGTCTTCTTCCTCTGTGAACACCTTGCCGCCTTTGCCTTGGTAGTTGATCGGCATCTCTTCCCAGGGGTTTTCGTAACGCGCAATCTTTCTGGCTGTCTGTTCGGTCAGTCGTTCAATCTCCAACAGCTTCGACTCGCCCTTCTCAATCGACTTCAGGATTTTCTGCCAGTCACTTAGCTCATCCTGGCCACGGGTGAGAAACACCGAAGCGTAGCGCTTTACTTCGTCGTACGGCTTTGCCATTTCACGAGCCACCGCTTCGATGTTGTTGCGGCCGTAGCGAGACAGCAATTTGATGAACAAGAAGTACTGAGGCTTGTTCCAGTCACCGAATCCTTCTCGAAGCAAGCTCTCCTTCTCATCTAGTTCATCTGGAGTGAGGTATTGAGCATGCGGAGGCAATGGTGGCTTCTCCATCTCCAGCTTGGCCTGTTCATAGTTGTTACACTCAATCTCATGAAGTTCCGTAAGACGTTGGCGGTCGAAGAACTGCCATTCTTCCATCCTAGGCAGACGAAGGACCTTCGGCAACTGTTTTGGTTTGGTTGACCGTTTGTTCTCGGGCGCAGCAACAGACTGACGCATCACTGTACGCCGTTCACGCTTCCCCATGCCATCCGCAAGAGTTCTCGCAAACTCGGCCTCAGCGAGACGCTTTAGCTCTTCCTGGCGTTCCTTCTCCTTCGAGTAATCGACACCATCGTGCTGCTGAAGAGTGCCACCGTCAAGTTTGAAGTCCAACAAATCACCCTTGTCATGTGTCTGCATCTTTTTCATCATCTCCTCGGTGCGCTGCTCACCCTTCGCCAAAATGGCGTCGATGTCCTCATCTGTGATGTTCGAGTCCGTCGAACGGAACACTTGGTCTGCGCCGAAGCGAATCATCTCTAACATCTCGTTTTTGCTCAGCTTTGAGTTCTTTTCTTGCAGTCGACCTTGCTGCACAACCATTGCATCGAGCTTAAGCTTCTGCTGAGCTCGTTCGATAATTTTTTCTTCGACAGAGTCTGTCGTGACCAGCCGATACACATTTACTTCCTTCTTCTGACCAATGCGATGCGCACGATCCTGGGCCTGCAAATCTGCCTGCGGGTTCCAGTCCGAATCGTAGAGAATGACGATATCTGCAGTGTACAAGTTGATACCTAGACCACCGGCGCGTGTCGATAGCAAGAACAAAAACTTGGATGAGTTCGGACGGTTGTACTCCTCGATGGAGCTCTCTCGCTCCTCGTATGATGTTTGGCCATCGATACGACAGTACTCATAACTGCGCATACGACAGAAATCTTCCATAATGTCGAGAACGCGTGTCATTTGTGTGAAAATCAGCACGCGCGAGCCACGTTCCTTCAGCTTCTTGAGCAACTTGTCCAAAAGAACCATCTTACCGCAGTTCTCGACGACGTGGTCTCCAAGTGCATCAAGCGTTCGGTCTTCCTGGCCTTCAAAGAGGTAAGGGTGGCCACAGCATTTGCGCAGTTGCATGACAATGTTTTGCAGGGCGCTTCGTGAAACACCGGCACCTCCACTACCAGTAATGGTGTTCATGTCACGAAGTAGCAGCGATTTGTACAGAGCCTTCTGCATCTTGGACATGCCAACAAACAACAGCGTCTCCTTCTTTGGCGGAAGACTTTTCTCTACATCAGCCTTCAGGCGTCGCAACATGAATGGCCGCAGGATTTTGTGCAACTGACTAATCATTTGTTTCTTGGCTTCATCGTCATCAACGTCGAGGTTGAACCAGTCATCAAACTCATCAGCGGAAGAAAACACGTCAGGCAACAAGAAGTTGAGCAGGGCCCACAGCTCGTGAAGGTTATTCTGCAAAGGTGTACCAGTGATGAGCAAGCGGTGCTCTGTGTCAAGCATTCGGACAACCTGGGAGAATTGCGATGCCTCGTTTTTGATTCGATGGGCCTCGTCAATGATCAAGTAGCGCCACGCAAATTTGCACAACGCGGTCTTCTCCTTCATGCACATCTCGAACGTTGTGATACAGACGTCGAACTTGCGCTTTTTGTCGGGGAGACCGGGACACAAGATGTCGTTGATGACTTGCTGACGCTCATCTTTGTTGCCATGGAACTTGACCGTACGCAAGGACGGACACCAGCGGGCAAACTCGGCAAGCCAGTTACTCAAAGTCGACTTGGGAACCATCACGATATGCGGACCTGAAATATTCTCGAACTCTTGGAAGTATGCGAGCACTGATATCGTCTGCAATGTCTTACCGAGACCCATTTCATCAGCCAAGATGCCGTTAATACCCTGGTGTGCGAGGTTGACCATCCAACTGAGACCTTCTAATTGGTACGCGCGCATTGTGCCAAACTTGATGTTGGACGGCTGCTTGGTGAGGCGCACAACGTTGTGTTTATCGTGAAGCAGTGAGTCATCCTCTTCACGCTCTGAGAGCCGCTTCTTGCCTTTGCCACCTTTCTTACCCTTGACTTTCTTGCTCTCCTCGGACGACTTGGTCTCCTCATCTTCATCACTCTCTTCTTCCTCGCCTTCCTCGCCCTTTTTCTTGCGACCACCCTTCTTCTTGGGCTGGGCAGTCTTGCCGAAGTGCGAGAAGATGTCGCTCTGGCCGAGCAGATACCGCAGCCGCGCCTGCGCGATCTCGGACCGCTTGGCCGCGAGCTCGGCTTTCTGCCGCTTCTCTTCCTCCTTGAGCTCATTGCGGTCGTCGCGCTCCTGTTGGCGGATTTCTTCACGAAGCCGTTTGGCCTCAAGCTGCTTCTCCGAGAGCTCACGCGGCTGCGCAGCGGCGCGCTTGGGGAACGCGGCGTTCATGGCTTCCTCAGCCTCAGCCGCCGCAGCCGTGCGCTTGCGGTCTCGCTTGCCGTCCACAGCGCCGTAGAGCTCATCACGCTTGCGCTTGCGCTCGGCCTCGACCTCCGCATCGCGTGCGCGGCACTCGTCATCGTATCGCTTCTTGTCCTCGGCGGCGAGCGCGTTGAACTCGTCCTTTTCCTCGCTCGTGAGCTGGTGCCAGCGCGCGCTGACCTCCTTCATGATGGAACCGAGTTCGAGCGACTCGCCACGCTCGGCCGCGCGCGCCGTGAGCTCGGCCTTGACGTCGTTCATGGCTTTCTTCTGAAAAAACTGGAACGCCGTCTTGGCCTTCACGGGCTGGTTCGACTGGCTCTGGAACTGCGGCTCGACGGCCACCCAGTCACCGCGGCTCTCCTTGGGCGTGCCATTGGGCTTGGACATGGTGATGGAGATTGAACTGTCACTTCAAGAGCGGATTGGGGACGCTTCAGAGGTCGTTCGCGGGCGCGAGACGGCTAGATCGAGAGAGTAAAAGGAGCTCTTTGCAACGGATATACAGGATCTGCGATGAGACGTGGACGGCGGTGCGCAGAGGACGCCAACGGAGCGCGTCGCGTGGCAGCGTTGAGGGGTCTCGTCAGCCAATTCTGGCCCACGCAAGGGGGAATTGCTGCACCGCAGTTTTGGCGCGGACTGGCACTGGACAAATACTGAACGAGACATAATAAGGTTAATTTGAAGTAACCTTCGCGCGACATGAATAGTTTAGTCGGCTCAAACATAGCGAAAGGGGGAATAGAGGCCCACTTCAACCCGAACCGAGAACATATACTAACTATTGGAGTACATATACTCTATTAATTGTTCGGTTTCTCTGTCATACGGCGGCACTAGAATCGGGGTATTATCGATTATAGAAGGTACTGGTGAGGAATCCTTCCACGTCGCCGCTCCCACATTCCGGAGAAGCCTCTTCGAGACGAGGATGGCCCTCGTGAACGCCTCCAAGGCTGCGCCCTTCGAGGGAGACGCCGCGATGACCGCGTGGAACGAATCGGTCGCGTGGGAGGCCTGCGCTACCCACGAGACCTGTGACGCGTGCCTCAACGCTAGCTACTCGTGCCACTTCTGCGAGTTCGACTTCAAGTGCCACGCCATCGGCTCGCCGCTCGGCTGCATCACGGGTATCTCGCAGTGCCATCACCTGGAGGACTGCGAGCGCAAAGAACCGCAGCACGTGGGATACGGCCCGCCACCGTCGGTGGTCATCGCCGTGCTGTGCCTCATGGTCACGATGACGTGCTGCCTTTGCGGCATATCTGCGATCTGCTCGGTGTTTTTCCGCTCCAAAAAGCGACGGGATGAGCGGTTAGCCACGGCCGCCGCAGCGGCAGCGCGCAAGAACAAGAAGAAGAAGCAGTCGAATTTACGGTGCGTCAGTGCACGGAACTGCCGTGCCTAATTGATCTTGAGCTCACTGTGGGTTGTGTAGTACTGTGGACGAGGACTTGTCGCCATCGCAAGCCGAACCTCTGCTCAGCGATGATAGTAGCGAGGACCGCGAGCGTTTGCTGGCCTTCGATGATGATATGGATGACGTGACTCTTGAGCGGTTGAATCTTCGCCGCGAGCGGTGCGTCGCCTCAGTCACTCTGAGTTGTCGGAAAAGGGCTTAACCAGTCTTTCTGTTCCAGTGAGAGCATTTCGTTGCGTCGCGTCTTGTTTCGAGTCTTCTGGATTGGCGCTCTGATTGCCACAACCATTTTCGCGCTCATGTTCTACCCACGGATGCCCGACTACGATGTCTGCAACCGCCAATTTGAGTGGGAATCCATTCTCCAAAGCCTTCGCACGCTCAGTCCAAAGATCCACTACGACGTATTGATCAGTGTCATCAACGAGAATCGATTCGGCTTCGTGCTCGAGCAAGGATCGGCCGACATTTACCACAACACCACGTGGGTCGGCAAGTGGAATCTGAACAAATCGTGGGAGGCCAAGGCTGGAGCTATCAGTGATGTTATCGCTCCCATCATACTGGATCCGGGATACACGGAAGGCATATCCCTCTGGAACGACTTCCGTCGCAACCAGCTTGTGTTCCGTATCAATGCAACTATCACCGGCTACATTACGTGGGGAAGGCACAAGGTATGAGCATGCGTGAGTTTCTTTCTAGTTCACTGGTGTCATGACTGACGTCTCGGGTTTGGAATAGCTCTATCGTATCTCCTCGTCCGTTCCTGACATCGAGTTTCTAGTTGGAGCCGAGTACGATCGTGGGCTCTGCAAATGCACGGAATACCTTCAGCCAAACTTGACGGCGACCTAAGAACTCTCTTCTCACTTCGAAAACAAACAACACACGACAAAAAGTGTGACCACTTGGGCTCTCAATGTACCTTTCCTTTATGTTGACATGAACCCATGTGTATCTCTCCTACGAACGAACTCCGTTTACATGAGCTCTCCACACCACAGCACTTCCTGCACCGCAAGCCATTCGCCTCGCGGACTGTATTGTCTGCTGCTGAGCCTCACGGAACCAATCGATTCGAGGGGCCATCGACGACTTGCAGTAGCGACTGAGCAAGCCACTTATCTAGGGGCATCGTAGCGCTCTGCACGCTTCTTCGAGTACACGACCTGCACCAGCTGGATCGTGCGGGCACGGAAGCCGGCAGCACAGTAGAGAAGGTAGTACTCCCACATGCGGTTGAAGACCTCCGGGCGCTTGATCGTGCCGTCCGCGCGGTACTTCTGGAAGCGCTCGTTCCAGCACATGAGCGTCTTGTCGTAGTCCGGACCGAGGTTGTGCAGGTCCTCGATGACGAGCTTGCGCTCGGTGAACTGGAGCATCTGCGCCATGGACGGCAGGAAGCCGTTCGGGAAGATGTACTTGAGGATCCAGAGCTGGATCGGGATCTTGAGCGAGCGGTTCGACGCGATCGAGTGGACCACCGCAAGACCGCCGTCCTTGAGGCAGCGCTCAATGACGTGGTAGTAGTGATCCATGTTCTTGTAGCCCACAGCCTCGAGCATGGCGATAGAGACAACGCGGTCGAACTGGCCCTTCATCTCACGGTAGTCACAGTACTCGAAGCTCGTGAGGTCGGACACACCCTCGCGGGCGGCCCACTCTCGAGCACCCTTCAGCTGCTCGTTCGAGATGGTGATACCCGTGACGTGCACGCCATAGTTCTTGGCGAGGAAGCACGCGAGACCTCCCCAGCCACATCCGATTTCGAGCACACGCATGCCCGGCTCGAGCTTGAGCTTCTGGGCGATCAGGTGCAGCTTCTGGTCCTGGGCCTTGTCGAGGTCCGACATGTTGGTGATACCCTTCCAGTACGCGCACGAGTACTGCATGTACGGGTCAAGCCAGAGCTTGAAGAAGTCGTTGCCAATGTCGTAGTGGTGGGCACCGACGATGCCAGCACGCGACGGTGACTGGTAGTTGAAGAGGTGGGCACCCAGGCCGATGAGCTTGGAGTTCCACGACTTGAAGAGCTTGCGCTTCTTCTCGACCGGGAGCGAGAGCAGGCGCGTGAGCAGCTCATCGAGCGGGATGATCGACTCCCACTTCTTGGCCATGTAGGACTCGCCGATAGCAAGCATGCCACGGTTCACCCAGTCGAGGAAGATGTCCTCGTCGTGGACGAACAAGTCGCGGCCGATGATAATGTTGGCGTCCGCGAGCATCTGTTTGATGAAGTTGGCCGCGCGGTAGTTGAGCACCGGGTGCAGCGCCTTGCGCAGCAGGAGCGAGCCGAGCGCGACGCCGGCGACCGCAGAGGCCGCGACGAGCGCAGTGTTCTGCTTGGCCGACATGGTGACGGAGGAGGGCGAACTTGGGTCTTGCGGCGAAGTGGGCGAGGACGAAAGTGACACCGAAGGCACGCGGCAGTTGCGCACGGCGGGCTGCACGCAGAGAGCGCAGGAAGGGAGGGGGATGCGTGCGTAGCCACGGGCAGATGGGTGGGCATGGTGGTCATAAAACCTGTGCATTGCGTCCTCTAATCGGAGGGAAGTGATCCCACGGGATTTGATGAGCTTCACTTAGATGAGTAAATTACAAGGACTGAGATGAAGTCATCAGCCTTTGATTGGCAGTTATGGATACTGGATTAGTAGTCTGTTTCGCCATGATATGATACTGTTTTACGCAATGTTGCGATCCTCCACCACCCGTTGAACTGTTCGTTACAAAAGTTAGCGACCAACTGCGGTAAATCACGATTTCGGACAGAGTACATCATTTTGATTGGCCAGAGCCACGGTTATAGTACTAAAATGCTGGTTTATGATTAAAATCATGCCCCCGTGCACAAAAGTACCTCTGTCACCTGACGTGGCAGTCATTGATTGAGGAGCCATTGAGATGAGCTGACACCTTCGAATCGAAGGGGTCAAAATTCGATGGCGGGAATCGACATGCAACTTGGACCAAACACGCACCACTCACGGCGTGCGGATACACCTGAGCCCGCGAATGCAGTGATAAGATCACCACGATGAAGAGACCATCGAGGAGCCGTCGCTTGCTGCTAATGCTGCTGTGGTGCAAATGATCCGACCAGCTACGTCTGCAACTTGACTCAGGCCAGTTGACACGTGATTGACGCGTTGAAGCTCGCTAAGTGGACTTGGCGATGCGCTGTCGTGTGGTTCCTGGACCGCATGGAAAGCCAAGCTGCGAGTCAATAGCACGATTAGGACGGCTAGACTTCGAGGCAATGCGTCGAGTTGTTGACGCGGTGGAGTCATTTGGTCGGTGACAGCTACGATACCGTCATTGGCGAGTTTCTGATGGGTGGACTCGGGGACGGGAGACTTGACTACCGACAGCTCCACACGGATGACTCGATGAGCCGCCGCAATGCCTGGACATGTTTTGCCGTGGATGGAGCAGATGAAAGCACTGCCTTTCTGCGCGAGCCGTCTAGCTCTGATGTCGCCTCGAGAAGACGCGACCACTTCGACGCTCTGAGTTCTCGCCAAGAAGGATACCATTCCATCCCAGCAGGATTCAATGTGCAGAACGTGTACGCCGGCCATTGGCTCTAGAGCGGCAGCAATGCCGCCCGTTATATACCGTGGGCCAAGTGTGAGATCAACGCTGCATTTGGTGAATCCTCCACGTGAAAGCAGCAAGTAAGGGTCCAGCCAGCTGGTGAAGAACTCGTCGCTATCTTCGTCGTCGGAGTCGAGACCAAGTGTGTCATCGACTTGCGGGGCGGGCGCACCTTTGCCATCGCTACCATTGTCCGGGACGGCACCGCCATCACCGCCGCCATTGTTAGACCCAGCATCATCATCGTCGTCATCATCATCATCATGATCACTGCCATGGCCGGGACCGTCACCGTCGTCATCGTTACGATCGCTGCGGTTGCTGGGGCCGCCTCGACGTTCTTCTCCCCACCGATCGAAGGCGCTCCTGGCAAGCCGAACAGCGCAAGGAAGCAGAGCAACCAGCGCGAGCACTCCAAAGGCACGCGCGTTGTCTCCAAGCTGATGCATTGGTCCTTGCCGACAAGAACGCGTTCCGCAAAAACAAAACCGAGAGCGAGAAGAGCAATCCCATTGGGTGCACAGACAACCCTGCATAGAGCCGTACGGGGTTGCTGGGCGATCAACGGGACGCCTCCATGTTCACGCCATCTTCGTGCTGATGCTGCTCAGGATATCTGCGACGTGGTGCAAGATTCATTGAGTCAAGACCTCCACAAACCAGTGCTGTTGACGAAACCGGTGATATTCACTCTAAGAGGTTCGACCACTGAGAGCTCTCTATTCAAATGCCCACAGTATACCCCACAAAAACACGGATCGGCCGAACCGGTTGAATATCAAAATACCGGTTTCTTACCGGTGTTTCCTGTTTTCGGGGAAAATCTGACGTGAGGTTCGTGGTCCGTTGCGCGGAGACCGAGAAGCTACGAAAATGGGCGGCAAGCAATCCCGCGTGGAGACGTCGGAGGTCGAGACGGAGCTGCGCGCCGACGGCGAGCAGGACGGACAGGTCAAGACCACCATCTCCATCACGCCGGCGCTGCGCGACCAGATCCAGGACCTCCAGCAGGGAAAGACGGCTCCCTCCGGCGACGCAGCCACGCAGCCGCTGCTCACGCCAGAGTAGGGCCTTCGGCTTCTGTAGATGGCCGTGCGATCTCATGAACGACGTGTGGTGTGCGGTGGTGCAGACAGGAGGCGGCTTTCAAGGAGCAGCTCCGACAAGCGTATCTGAAGGTGCGTCTGATAAAGCAGTTTTTATGGCAAGATGGGCAGACGTCCTGACGACGGTACGTGTTGTAGGGCGCTGAGGACTACAAGAAGAAGGCTGAGAGCGAGAACAAAAAGTCGTCCGTAGTGGACGCGGCCAAGCTCGCGCAGCTCGCGAAGGAGCAGGAGGCACGCGAGGACGTCAAGGTCAAGCAGCTCGTGACGCAGCTCAACCAGAAGAACTACCGTGCGCCGCTCAACGACGTCCAGTGCTCGACTGAGCGGGAGGCGTGTCTGCAGTGCTATCGAGACAAGCAGAGCGACATCCTCAAGTGCAAAGAAGTCGCCGACGCGTTCATCCGATGCGCACAGCAGACCACCGAGCAGTACGTCAAGCAGAACTGAGTGCTTTGTCTCCTATCTGCGCAATACAGCTAGTGTATGTGGCTGCAAAAGCTTTGAGGGAAGATGGAGGGTGTGTGGGAGAGTGATAAAGTAATCCAAGCCAGGAAATGCAAATACGGATCGCCTCACAGTTCGAGTAAGCCCAGTAAGCCCACGACAGGTTACCTGACCGCGAGTGGACCGCTAGAGTGATTGAAACCATAACTTTACATTCTCCTGGTTATTCAAACGGCTCGTCTCCTCATGAAGATACCGCGCCTGCATCTATATCAAGTGTCACCGAGGAGGGTGAGCTTAGTTCTTCTTGGTCTGACGATCGTGGATGATGCTGCCGATCATGGCCGGGCGAACATAGCCCGCCGGCTTGTGCGTCTCCGCACCGAGGCCATCGAAGCTGTCAACCTGGATGATCTTCTCACGCGCAGCCTCAACCTCGTCAATGAGCTTCTGCTCATCCGACGTGGCTGAGCGCTTCTCCCTCCGGATCTTGGCGAGGATCTTGTCAGCCTCGACAGCCTTGCTGAGCGTCGCGTTCAACAAAGCGACGCGGTCCTCAGGGTTCTGCTTCGAGACGAAGACAGGCTCCGAGAGCAGAGCACGGACACCACTGTTCGTCGAGATCAAGTCCGCAACCTTCTTCATGTACTTGTCGTCCGGCACATCGTAAACACGGCCGAACGGGAACGTAAGGCCACGCATGACAGCCCCAACACCTGGCACAGGGAAGTTCTTCGTGATGCCGAAGAGACCTTCCTGAGCCTCGTAACAGAGCTGGGTCATGGCGTAGTCGAAGATCACGTCAATGCCCTCAACGTGGCGGTTGTTCTGGTAGAACCACATGGCCGAGTAGCCAAGGTAGATGCTCGAGAACACGTCTGCGAAACGACCCGAGATCATCTCAGCGAACTTAAGCTTACCACCGAGCACAAGCGCGAGGTCTGCCGTGAGTGCAAAGTTCTTCGAGATCTTGGACATCTGCGACTCGTAGTGAGCGAGCAGGTCGCTCTTCGAGCGCGAGCGTGTGAACACGGTGGCAATCGAACCCGTCGTGTTGGCGACACCGTGCTTGATGAGGTTGTTGACCTCACGCTTGAAGCCAGCGATATCGTCACCGTGCTGGATAGTCTTGATGAGCTCGTAGAGGTGCGGGTGCGCACGCGTGAGACCCTGGCCGAAGATGATCAGCGAGCGCGTCAGGATGTTGGCACCCTCGACAGTGATCGCCACCGGCAGCGAGGTATAGATACCGGCAAGAAAGTTGTTGGGGCCGCGGCAGATACCTGCACCGCCGAGCACATCCATGGCACGGATAACCGTGTCACGACCGCGGTGCGTGATCTGCTGCTTGGAGACACCCGAGATCACAGCTGGCTGCTCGTGCTGGTTAATCATCGCGTTCACCATGTGCTGACCACTCGTCATGATGAAGGTCTGTCCAGCCATCACGGCGAGCTGCTCCTGGATACCTTCAAGCGTGGCTATCGGCACCTTGAACTGCTTGCGCACGCGCGAGTACGCACCGGCAGCGTTGATCGAAAGCGTGGCACCAGCGCAGGCCGAGGCCGGAAGCGAGATCGATCGGCCTTCGGCAAGGCAGTCCATGAGCATGTTCCAGCCGTAGCCGACACGGGTCTGGCCACCAATGATCTTCTCCATCGGAATGAACACATCTTCGCCCTTGACAGTGCCGTTCATGAACGGCACCGAAAGCGTGTCGTGGCGCTTGCCCATCTGGAGGCCAGGGTGGTCGCGCTCGAGAAGCGCGACCGTGATACCGGCGTGCCCGACGCCATTGAGCAGGCCTTCCGGGTCCTTGACGTCAATCGCGAGACCAACGCAGGTCGCAACTGGCGCGAGTGTGATGTAGCGCTTGTGGAACGTCGCGCGGATACCGACCACACCATCTTGCACGCACACGACACCAGTGTCGCGCATGGCGGCGGCATCGGAGCCCGACGACGGGCCTGTCAAACCGAAGCACGGCAGCTGCTTGCCCGATGCAAGACCAGGCAAGTAGTAGTTCTTCTGCTCCTCAGTACCGTAGCGCAGCAGCAGCTCGGCAGGGCCGAGCGAGTTCGGCACACACACCGAGACAGCGACCGCAGAGCTGCGCGTCGCGAGCTTCGTGATGACCATCGAGTGGCCGTGGGCCGTGAACTGCTTCCCGCCGTACGACTTGGGGATGATCATCCCCAGAAAGCCCTTCTCCTTGATGAAGTTCCAGGCCTCGAGCGGCAGGTCCTGGTCCGTGACGACCTTGTAGTCGTCGATCATCTCGCAGAGCTGTTGGACCTCCTCGTCCATGAACTTTTGCTCCTCGGGCGTCAGCTTGGCTGAGTACTTGTCGAGCGTCTTGAGCGACGGCGAGCCCGAGAAGATGTCGCGGTCGAAACCGACCGTGCCGCTCTCGAGCGCGGCCTTCTCCGTGTTAGACATGCGCGGCATCATCTTCTTGGCGACCTTGTACAGTTGGCCGTAGAAGTTGCGCGTCTGCAGCGACTGCACGGCCGGCGCCTGAGCCGCCAGCAGGCGCGCGTGGAGCATCGGGGACGCGCCGCGCTTGGCCGCCGTCTTGAGCACCGCGGGCGAGAGCATTCTGAGCGAGGAGGAGCCGATGTGGAGGGGGCGTTTCCGAAACGGGAATGAGCTGCTCCCACCGCCTAACCGGGAAGCCAACAACCGCCAACGTTGGCGTGCGTCACACTCCCAAGTCGACGCAGGCACAGATTTTTTTGGCGGTCGAGAACGGGAGACATGATGGTTTCTTCACTTCAAACTAGCTGTTTAAAACAGTTGTTGGAATCAGAAGCGGAAGTGGGCCACCGGTACACACTGCGATCTTCCGACAGAGGCGAGCGAAACCTCCGTTGAAGGGCCACGCAGACTGAGGGGCCCATAGCGAAGGTCACAGAGTTCTCCGGATGCGACTACGCCAACCACCAAGCGGTTACTTCCCCCCCAAACAGGTTGCATGGTCCACCGACGCCAAATTTGGGACACAGCAGTTTTGAACATTTCATTTCTTATGTTTAAAACATAGATACACTGGAGAACCCTGCCTCGTTGCGAATTCTCCGGATTCCGACGTGCACGAAAACATGCCGCGTCATCACTTCAAGTTGGTGTGCACTACACTAAATTTACTTGGCGAGTTTACGGCGATTATCCAATCCAGACACTAGAAGCTACCACTGGGCTGGTAGGTGAGCATCTCCTCGTCGCGTGCCGTGAAGACCTTCTGCAGCAGGCGGTCGCCGCAGGCCATGCGCGCGCGCTCGGGCGTGACGGGCGACCGCAGCTCGAAGTAGCCGTCCACGCCGGCGTCGCGGCGCGCGGCGTAGACCGCCTCCTTGACGGCGAAAAATGCGCTCGACCCCAAGAAGAGCGGCGGCTCGCCCACGGCCTTGCTCGAGTGGACCGCGAATTTATTCTTCTTGCCGCTGTCGAGCCAGACCTTGAAGTCCACGGGCAAGTCGTTGGCGCTCGGGATCTTGTAGGCACCCGGGCCGCGCGTGAAGAGGTGGCCACGCTTGACCCACGGGTGGCCGTCGTCGCCCCAGACGAGCTCCTCCATCGCGAAGAGTCCGAAGCCCTGCATGAATGCGCCTTCAATCTGCCCCACGTCGATCGCCGGGTTGATGCTCGCGCCGAGATCCATCGACACGTCCACCGAGAGCATATGGAAGTCACCAGTGAGCACGTCCAGTTCCACAACCGTGCACACCACGCCAGTCGTGAAGTAATTGAACGCCGTACCCTCGGCCGCGTTCTCCTTGACTGACTTGGAGAAGTCATAGCCGCATCGATTCTTTGGAACGATGTAAAAGCCGTGAGCCGAGAGGTCAATGCGATCCATGTACGCGGCGTTCGCGACCTGCGAGAAAGGTGCGTTCGGCCCGAGCCGCTTGCGGATGGGCTCGAGACGAGCAAGGATCTGCTCACACGCGTCCAGCGTTGCCATGCCGTACAGATCCGTGCTCATGGACGCCGCCGACGGCTGTGAGTTGGCGACTTTGCTCGTACACGTGTCTTCAATATGGACGTGTTCGTGCGGGATACCGAAAGCGCGCGCTGCAACTTGGATCACCTTAGTGTGCAAGCCCTGGCCCATCTCGATACCACCGTGAGAGATCAACACGCTGGCGTCAGCGTACACATGGACTAGCGCGCCGCCCTGGTTCATGAACTTGGATGTGAAACTGATGCCAAACTTGGTGGGAATGATCGCCACACCGCGCTTCTTGTAGCGGTGGAGCTTGTTGAATGCCTCGACCTCTTCTTTCTTCTTGTAGAAATCGCTCTTGGTAATCGACCGCTGCCATAGCGAGCGCAGGTCGAAGTCGTCGAGTGGCTGACCGAAGTGAGTCACCTCGCCTCCGTGGTACATGTTGCAGGTGCGCAGCTCCTCGGGCGAGATGTTCAGGGTACGCGCAATGTGGTCCATGTATGTCTCTGCGACTGCAAGGCCTTGAGGTCCACCGAACCCTCGGAAGGCTGTGTTGGTCGGCATATTTGTCTTACATGCTCGACCAGTCGCACGAACGTGGGGGATCTTGTAGGAGTTTTCGCAGTGGAAGAGTGCTCGGTCCATCACTGCCATCGAAAGGTCGAGCGAGTAGCCGGCATTGTTGTATAAGTCGACTTGCAGTGCCTGAAGAAGTCCATCCTTTTTCACACCAACCTTGTACTTGGCGTAGAACGGGTGACGGCCACCGGTTGTGAGCATATCCACGTGACGCTCGAGCAGACACTTGACTGGACGCTTCAAGATCTTTGCCACGACTGCGGTCGCGCACGACACGAACACACTACGGGTTTCTTTGCCACCGAAGCCACCACCAATTCGCTTCGCCGTGGATACAACTCGGTTCTCATGGATGCCCAAGACTCGAGCAACTAACGACTGAGCTTTAGTCGCCGCTTGGGTTGAGCTGACGACCTTCATGCCTCCTTCAGTCGGGCTGCAGAGAGATACATTCGTCTCGAAGTAAAACTGCTCTTGACCGCCCATGGAGAACTCGCCTTCCAGGATCACATCAGACTGTGCAAAGCCTTCTTCGACATTGCCGTCGTCAATCACGTGGGGCGGTGGGAAGAACGACTGAGCCTCGATCGCATCCTGAATCGTAATAATGGATGGCAGCTCCTCGTACACGACTTTGACCTTATCAGCTGCTTCTGTTGCAGCTTCATGCGAATCAGCTACGACCATGCCTACAGGCTGACCCACGCACACCACTTCTGTCGAAGCAAAGCACTCTTCGTCCTTGAGGATTGGACCAATCTTGTTCGAACCGAGTCGATATTTTTCGAAAACCGAAGCATCATAAAAGCCTCGGACTCCTTTTACGGCGAGAGCCTCAGTGGCATCGATACTTTTGATCAATGCATGAGCACTTGTCGACAAAACGAAGACAGCATGAAGTGTGTCGGGCGTCGTGGGAATGTCATCGGTGTATAACGCCTCACCAGAGACTTGCGCATAAGCCGACTTGTGCATTAGCGGATCCCCAACAGGGCCTCGCTTGGTCGCCTCATCGCCAACACTCTTGTGCTGCGAGTTTGTCATACCACCGGATTCGAGACCGAACGCCTGCATGCCTCGAGACGGCTCGCGCTGGTTGAGAACGAATGACTCACCAGCAGATTGGTCCTCTTTCGCGATGGTCGGAGGCGCAGGAAGCGCGGCATCGGCTGAGCGATCTTCCTCGAGTGTCTTGGTTGTGGCCACTAGGAACTTGTACAGGAAGCTGGCGCACAAACTCTCACGGTAGCGAGCCATGCCGCCAGGAACCCCCGCTGGAAGAATGAAGTCTTGCTGATGGATCACGTCACAAGCGGCGTCCACGGTGGTCGCATCGAAAGACTGACCGACGAGGAACTGCTCCGTCGCAATAGCTGCCTTTGTCAGAGCAGCCATTCCACCGTACACCAACGACGCATTCGTAATGACCCAGTTCCCGCCTTCTGCGGACGGAGCTAGCTGGACACGAATGCCGGCTGTGACGATCGAGATATCGTCTTCTCGACGCTTGGCCTGCTTGAACGGGAGCATATACTCCCATTTTTTCGAGTATGGGACATACACGTTCGTGATAACCTCAGTCGGGGCAAGGTCAACTTTTCGGTACGCCAAGAAGAAGTCGCGGACGCATACATAACGAGGTGTGAGCTGCGATTCGGCCGAGCGGAGTTCGACGTACGCGTTCATCGCCGCCAAAAGCGGGTTCATGTCGGAGATAGGACTCGCGGTGACGATGTTACCAGCGAGACACGCGACGTTGCGGATATGTGTGCTGGCGAACCACTTGAGCATCTTGACGATCGACGTAAACGTGTGGGTCTTGTACGCCGGGAGGCTCTTGACACAGTCGGACAGGTAGTCTTTCACCTCAGTGAGCGTGACAGCGGCGCCAAACTTTACACCTTCGAACGAAGCTGAAGCAAACAAACTCGTCTGGTTGATCGCGTCACTCGCATCCACTTGGCCCATTGCCACAAACTCCGGAACGCGGTTGATGTTGATCAGGTGGGCATACTTGAGGTTCTTGAACTTGGTCTCAATACCCATTTCCGTGTTGCCCACCGAAATCTTGGCGCTCGGATACTGTGACTTCAGCTCGAGAAGCTGGTTCAAGGTCACGGGCGCAAACCACTGGACGTTCTCACCGTTGATCTGCAGGTAGTCAGGTTTCAGGGTCTTCTCCTGTAGTTCTGCTGGGAACTCGGCGACTGCTTCCGCGGCTCGTTGGGTTTTCAGCTTACCCTCCCACTTCTTGGCGAGCGAGCGGATCTTGCTGGAAGAGCAGCTTTTGACTTTCTTGATGCCTTCTTCCTCAGTATAGCTCATGTCTTCGATGTCCAGCGGCGCGGATCCCCGGTTCGGGCAGCCTTCGCACGCGCCTTTGCACTTGGACGCCGGAGCATCTACACCAAACGACTTGGCTGCATCGAGGATCGGACGGTAGCCCGTGCACCGACACAGGTTGCCGTCCATGCCGTGCTCAATCTCTTCCATCGTCAAGTGGCGGCCAGTCTCTCGCTGCTTGACCATGGCGTACAGCGCCATGATGAAGCCTGGCGTGCAGTACCCGCACTGCGATCCATGGGACTCGGCGATCGCTTGTTGCACCGGGTGCAATCCCGTTGCATCTTCGCCCGAGCCTGTGATCTGGCCCACGCCTTCAACAGTCGTCACGGCGCACGCGTCCATGGCGCACACTGGCGTGAGACACGAGTTGACTGAGAAGTGGCGCACGCCGTTGGAGGCCACGTCAAACTTGGACACCATGACCGTGCAGGCACCGCATCCGCCCTCGCCGCAGCCAAGCTTGGTGCCCGTGAGCTTGAGCGTCTTGCGCAGGAACTGGAGCAGCGTGAGCTCGGGCTGCACGTCTCTCTCGGGCACGTGCACGCGCTCGCCGTTGACGTAGAGCAGCAGGCCGCGGCGCACGGGCGAGCTGGCGCCGAGCGCGTCGACCGGAGGCTCTGCGATCGGCACCGACGGCGACGGGCTGGGCGACATGGTCGAGGGCAGAGGGGGATCGCGAGTGCGCAAGTGACGCAGACCGGAAATGCTGAATGCGAGTGAGGTGGCCGCGGTCGGATCTGCTTGCAAAACCTGACCCGGCGGAACAGCGTTCAACGTTGAAGCGCCGGTGGCACTAGCGTTCCAGAACACGGTGAGGTGCGTTTAACAATGGCGTTCCATTGTGTCGGATCTAACGGGAGCGTCATTAATACCCTATTTTGAGTCGTATCAGTACCTTTCAGGCCGAAAATGTTAGTAAAATCTTGATTATCATCGTCTTTTGGAATGGAGATGGTGGTACAGATTGTGTCTGCTGCCACCTGACGAGCGAAGAAGCAGTCATTTGCATTCAGGCCGGGTTTATGAAATTTTGGAACCGGGTATGGGTTGTGCGAAAACGGGTTTCCGTTTCAACCCATGTGGCCCAAATCTGGGTTGAGAGCCAGAGCCTGTCCCAAAATGAACCGTGGGACGGAAGAAGGATTTTGAATTTATTCTTACGAATGTGTATTTTACCATCTACCCACGGTTAGATAACGGGTTACTGTGGCGCAAAGACTTCGCCCGCACTTGAAACGTTGGCAATGGCAGGGCGAGACCACGACGAAGATGAATGGATTGATGAGGTCAAACAGCGCGAGGAGTTCGTCGTAGACGAGGTCAGTAGCCTTATTTCTCTGCTGGACGCTTGTGGTTTGCCTCGAGCTCCATGTTGACACGTCGTTCGTGGGATGCGGCCTTCTAGAACCTCCACGATTTCGACGTCTACGGAGACGAAGTGACGTATCGTCGGGCCCCCGATATGGGCGCCACAGCGTTCGTCGGTGCGCAGTTCGATGCCTTGGTACGTTCTCCACCATCTACAGCCCCTCGTCTACCTCAGATGGCTCGTGGAGAAGAGAGCGGATCCGTTCCTAACCCGCACTCGTAGGATGAAGAATTGTACCACCCGGCGATGATGAAGAGCGAGAACAAGGCATCGACGTTCGCCGAAAGCCCTTTTGTGGAGTCTACATCCGTTGTGGAAGCAAAGGGCTCGCCTGATTTGGAGCCAAGCGGTCCTGTGCCCGAGTCGGTCGCCGTGAACTACCACGAAGTCAACCCAATGTTCGAGTCTGACGCCCAGGCCGACGACATCTTCCGCAAGCTAAAGGCTGCCATTCGGCCTCACGTCGAGGAATACAACTGCTTCCCAGATTGGACTGTAAGTTGATCGCGCCCTGTTATTCCCCTCAAGTCTCCGACAGTCGACCGCTTTGGAGACGACATTTGTTGGCCGAGTTTCTGAGTGAATGATGACGCCACCCAAACAGATCGATGCATTCGCCATGGTTGCCGCTGAAGAAGTGTACTTCAACGTCCAGCTTCACCGCATTCCATCGAGGAACGTGATTCGCGTCGACTTCAACCTACGAGAGGTATGATCTCACGACGGTTACATCTGCCTTTTTCGGCCTGGCTGACCGCTGTCCCCAAGGGTGCCGACTATCAATTCCTAGAGATCGTCGACAAGATTCGCAAAGACTGCCGGGATCTTGACCGAGAATTAGCTCAGCTTCCAGAGTTTAGGTGGGTGTGGCTTTCGGTGCATCGATGTTCTGGGTTCAAATGCTAATGTTTCTGTTGCCAGCTTTGATATCTTCGAGAGCTGGTCGTCCTCGGGCGAGCTTTTCCCTGGCTCCCTGACGGTTGATGAACAGGATCTCGTCCTTCTCGTGGAGGACATCACCTCTGTCCACTCACACGCATTTACCCGATACGAGTCCGCCAAACAACTGAAGGATTACTGTCAGTACAGCACGAACCGCGAGACTCTGCGTCGCTCTTTGAAGGACCAGTTCATTGGAGCGCTGGACAAAATGCTTCGCGACGACAATGAAGACATCGTGCGGTTTGCCATCTACGCGATCCTCAACTTCGCTCAGGACCAAAGGTCATGGAGCGGGTACGTCGCCTTTGAACTTTCATCCTTGTCGTTCTAGCCCACTAACATTTACTATGACCTTCCCAGAATGGACTTTCCTGGACTACCTCAACTTTTGCAGTCGATTGAGCTCAGTGTGCGGAAGCCGTCCACAAAGAAGCTGGCCAACGACCTGCACTCAACCATCATTTCCCAGTCCAGTGCCATCGCTGTTGGTGGTCACCAATAGGATACTCTAGTACAATGCAAGACATTAGTGTTGACCCTTCGTACGCTACTCAGTGTTCTCGTCTTTGTAGCCGCGACGCGAAGTCTCGTTCGCCGAGCTCATCGCTGGCGGTCCGCAGATAGCTGTATATTTGTTGTCGATTGGTGTCTCTAATAATGCGTTTTTATCCCGATTATTCCAGCACGAGGTGAGCCGTGTGCATTCACTGATGAGAAGCGTCAGCGCTCTCGATTTACACAGAAAAACAAGTCCAAGATGCTCCATCCTCAGCGTTTGGTGAAAATTGATCAGGCATGAGTTCAGGAGACTATTTTGAATTGACGCCAATTCATTTCAGGTTACTATTGGAGGAGTAACCTCTTGTTGATGCAACATTGGAGCTGCTCGAAATCAACAAGGCACCGGATCTGTCAAACGGAGATCGCCACCAGCCCACGCAGACCACGATGGCGCTGAGAGCACCAAACTCCGAAAGCATCTACCGCCCCGGCCTCTTCGATGGAAAAGTGGTGCGTGCAAAGAAAAAGTGGGGAAACATATCGGCTACGCTGACGAAATGTGGGACGCTTAGGCTATCGTCACCGGCGGTGGCACGGGCATCGGCAAGTCGATTGCGCACGAGCTTGTGCTGCTTGGCTGCGCTGTCGTCATTGGCGCCCGGTACGGAGAATTAAGTAACCAAGCCCGTATTGTCTTGTTAATGTGGCCTCTCGTCTCCAGTAAGGTCGAGCGTGTTGAGGCGACGGCCGCTGCCATCCGCGCGGATGTGGGCAAGACGCTTGGCCGCAACGTGGACCATTTGGTTCTCGCTTTGCCGTGCGACATTCGCAACGAAGAGAGCATCGCAAAGCTTGTTCAGGCGACGCTTGACAAGTACAAGCGCATTGATTTCCTCGTGAACAATGGTATGTGAGGCTGGTCTGGCTCGGGAATAACACAAGCACTGACAGCCGTAACATCAACAGCGGGTGGCCAATTCCGTGCTCCGGCCGATAAGATCAACATCAAGGGCTGGGATGCCGTCGTTCGCAACAACTTGTACGTAGCCACTAGAATTTTCCGTGTCGTCTCGTGTCTGAACCTCGTCTGTCAGGAACGGCACCTACATCGTCACGAAGCAGGTCTACCACTCGTGGATGAAAGAGCACGGCGGCAGCATCGTCAACATCATCCTCGTTGCCGAGAAGGGCCACCCAATGATGGTTCATAGCGCTGCCGCTCGCGCTGGCATCGAGAACATGACCAAGACGCTCGCAGTCGAGTGGGCTTCGTCGGGCATCCGCCTCAACTGTGTTGCTCCCGTAAGTTCCCTCTCAGCTTCTACTATTCTATCAAGACTCACGCGCCTCGCTTTCCTAAAGGGTATCATTCTTTCAAGCGGCGCTGACAACTATGACGGTGGTGTGAAGCTTTTCCATGAATTCTCCAAGAAATACACTGGCGCCAAGCGCGTCGGAAGTGTGGAAGAGGTCTCGGCAGCTGTGCTCCACTACTTGACCCCGGCGTCGGCTTACACGACCGGCACGACGCTCCATGTGGACGGCGGCTGGCGTCTCATCGGCCCGATCTTTGAGATCCCCGACCACAAGAAGACGCCCGTGTACGGCACTGTCACCTCCAAGCTCTGAGATACCTTCTCAAATGGGTGTAGCCATGTTCAAGTTCATCTCTGGCGCTTCGAATAGTAGCTCTTCACGCAATTCATTTTTCTGAATCGTTGTGTAACCTTCCACTTGAAGTTACGCTCCTTTGACTCTATAAAATGATACCTTGATCAGATTCCACGATCGATTGTGAATGTTGCCATCAACATTCGCATCCTGAGTGCGAGCCAACACGGTTGCCAGCTCCATTACGCCTCGCTCCAGCCTCCAGCGGAAGCGCTCTCTCTCGATAACTGACGACCATGGCGATGCGCGCTGAGAACTCCCCCAGCGTCTACCGCTCAGACCTCTTCGAGGGCAAAGTGGTGCGTCTTCGTTCGAGCTGCGCAGCTGCTCGCTCCTGATTTAACAAGTTGGATCTCGTCGGTGTCAGGCCCTCGTCACCGGCGGCGGCACGGGCATCGGGAAGTGTATCGCTCACGAGCTGGCATCGCTTGGCTGCACGGTCGTGATCGCAGCGCGGTGCGTTGGTGGGTCGATATTTGGCTTGTAGATCGGAGCTCACAAGATCTCTGTGGGGCTATTCAGAAACCAGGAGCGCATCGAAGCTACAGCGAACGCGCTTCGCGCAGAGCTCAAGAAGGCTGGCAAAAAGTATGCGGATGATCTAGTGTACGGACTCAAGTGCGACATCCGCAATGAGCAACAAGTGGGTGAGATGGTTCAGGCCACGCTTGCCAAGTTCAAGAAGATCGACTTCCTTGTCAACAACGGTAGTGTCCAGTCAACTCCAGGTTCTCCACGTCATTACTGACATGTTAGCTGGAATTTACAGCCGGTGGCCAGTTCCGTGCGTACGCTGCGGATATCAAGCTCAAGGGCTGGGACGCTGTTGTGCGCACGAACCTGTACGATTGCCGTGAGACTTCCTGCCTCAATGCCTGTGTGGCCTTACCTTTAATTTTATACTTGTACAGGAACGGCACGTTCAGTGTGACCAAGGCCGTGTACCATTCGTGGATGAAGGATCACGGAGGTAGCATTGTCAACATCGTTCTCGTCATCGACAAGGGATACCCGGGTATGGTGCACAGCGCAGCGGCACGTGCTGGTGTGGAGAACATGAGCAAGACGCTCTCGGTTGAGTGGGCTTCGTCGGGCATTCGCATCAACAACGTCGCACCGGTACGCTACTCTACCGTGAACAATACGTGAAGGTTTCGATGTAACTCGTGCTAACTTGACTAGGGCATTGTTTTGTCGAGCGGTGCTGATAACTACGAAGGCGGCGAGTCGCTCTTTCACTACGCTGCGAACAAGGTCACGCCCGCCAAGCGTGTGGGCAGTGTGGAGGAAGTCTCGGCTGCGGTTCTATACTACCTCTCGCCTGCGTCGGCGTACACCACGGGCACGACCATGCACGCGGATGGCGGCTGGCACCTGATCGGCCCACTTCTCGATGTCCCTGACCACGATAACACGCCCTCGTACGGCACGATCGGCTCGAAGCTCTAGATCACTTCGTGAGATGCTATAGCTGGAGTACGGAGAGCAATCGTAAAAGATCCATTACTGAAGTGCTAGTATTGCTGTGCCCGAATGCGTTGTTGCTGGCGCTCTTGCTCTAGGGCATCGCGCACGATCACCTTGCCGACAACGTAGGCGCCGCTCGCGACCATGCCGTAGATCGCAAACAGGTACGATGCAATTACACTCGCAGCCCCGACAAAAGCCAGGACGATGAATGCCAGTGCGCTCAGCGGGTCGGGCTGGTACGAGAAGACCATGTTGACGAGACTGAAGAAGAAGTAAAAGAGCGCGCCAATCAGCCCGGTTGTAAAGTTGATCAGCGCCGTGAAGATCCAGTTGAGGATCGTGCTCAACACTTCTTCGTCGCGCGCCGAGAACACGTGCCAGATCATGTGGTAGAACGTCTGCTGCTGCGCGAACACTTTGCCTTTTTCGTACGCGTTCCAAAAACGCTGGCGGACCTCAGCCATACCAAAGTCGGACCAGAGCCCCACGTACGCCTTGGCATCTTTCATCTTCTGCTCGCGGATCTTGTCCAGGCGCTCGACCTCGGCTTGCCACTTGTCCGCGATCTTCTGCCGCTGGGGCACGACCGCGTTGTAGGGCTCACGGAAGCGCCAGAACCACACTTTAGCCTCGTCCGTGTGTGCCTGCGCCTCCACGTAGCTGGCATAAGCTTCTTGGTAGCCTGGTAAGTTAGCGGCGTTCATCATGCGCGTCTCGTACTCTTGCTTCATCTCGGGTGTGAGCGTGTAGAGAGCTGGTGCCAGCAGCATGAAGAACATGCCGACGCTCCACAAGCCAAGCCCTGTCTTGACCTTCGGCGACTGCCACGCTTTCGCCGCGAGCGCCTTCACAATCGCGACGCCAGGGTCTCCGCCGCGGCTGCTATTCGTGCCAGCGCGTGGCTGGATAACAGAGTCTACGACACAAAACCTGAAGGTTTAACACGACAGTTCTACCGGCGATTGCGATCGAAGGAGAACGCCTCCAGCAGCGAGAGATGGCTCAATCGAATCGCAATGAGGAGGAGAAGGCGGTGGAGCATACCTCGCGCGTCGCGGTCGCCTGTGCCGGGCACGTTGCGTCGATGCATCCTGTCGAGTCGCTCGCAGCTGCCTCGAGATCTCTTCAACTCGACCAAACGGCCACATCAGCACACCCAGTTCGTACTTTTCTCGAAAGATACCGTACGACAACAATAATGTCAAATGTAGACCATTGAAGCTGGCGAGCGCGACGCAGATCAGAATTAATTTTAGCGTCACGCAGCCAGTTCGGCCCGTGGGCGATCCACGAGGTGTCAGTGACAGCTCTTCGCGCCTCGTCACGCGAAGCGGAACGCGCGAATGCCCGCCGACTCGGCCAAGCGGCCGCAGCAACTCGCGAGACTCGACTTGGCCGCCGAGCGCCAAAAATCCGCAAAGTTCAAGGCGGCTCCGGCGCAGAATCCGGCCATCGACAAGAAGAACCGGCCGAGCAACCAGAGTGCGACAACTGCGAAGAAAGCGACCAAGGCAGACAAACCACCCGCGAAGAACAGCAAAATCGTCGTCGCCAGCCACGACCAGTTCAACGACATCGGAGATGCAGCGAAAGCCACGGCAGCGAAGAGCAAGCCTGCTGTTGGAGGCAAGCCCCGCCCCGCGTCTGCTGGTGTCAGTCCTACTAAGCCAAATGCACCAGCTCGTCCTGCGAGCGCTGGCCAAGCGTCTGCCTCGAGTAAGCAGGCTAAACCAGCCGTGGCCAAAGGCGGCGACAGCCAACGGAGGCTCGAATTCTCACCGAACGAAGAGGCAGCGAAACCGAACGAAGACGATGATGAAGACACCGAACCAGCGGGAGGAGACAACGAGCCCGAGGCAAAAGGACTCTACGGAGTTTTCGTGCAGACACGGAGATGTGAGAGGCTGTGTTACGAGGTCGGACTCAAGCTCAAGCACATCCGCAAGATGAAGAAGAAGTTCGACGACAACGACATGTACCACACGTGCGTGCGCTGATCAATCCTGTCCTTTGTGGGGCATGAACTAACGCATCTGCGGCGATCCAGCGGCGAGATCACGCAGGCGGAGTTCTTCTTCATCATCAACGAAGACCGGCGGCCTTTGACCAAGGGCATTCTTCAATATGGCGGCGTGTCGCCCGACCAGAAGTTTATGAGCTTTGACGAGTATCTGTTGTGCGTGGTTTCGTTCGCTGTGCTCACACCGCCTGAAGTTTATCAGTTCGCGTTCGATCTGTACGACGCCGACCGCTCGGGCACGCTGGATGAATACGAGTTCGCCAAGATGAGCAAAGAAATGCAGAGCAAGCAATTCAGCTTCCCGAAGAATACCGAGCTAGCCATCAAAATGATCGAAGGCAACGACCCGACGGGAGCAAAGCGCGCCCATGCGACCGAGGACGGACTCGTCGACCTCGGCGAGTTCATGAAGTTCGCCAAGTTCTTCCCGATGGCCTTCTTCCCGCTCTTCAACTTCCAGAAGAACGTGCGTCGTGCAACGCTTGGGCTCAGCAAGTGGTCGAGTCTGGCGGCTCGGAAACTCAAAATCCAGGAGCTCGTGAGCCACATGCGTCGCAATTACGGAGCAATCCCGGAGCTGTCGCTCGGAGAACGGCTATGGAGCATTGTTGACGACGGAGTGATGGCTATCCGCAAGCGCGCGTCCGAAATCTACGGCATGGAGCTCAATCAGAGGCGCCTCATCGGGGAAGATGAAGACTAAAACACCTAAACGTGGGGTCTTAGCCGGTGTACAAGCGCTTCGCGAACTCGCGGACCCGCGTCTGAGTAGTCGGACGCTGCAAAACGAAGCTCGCGAGGCGATCTTTGAGTGACAGCGGCGGCTGGAAGCCGTGGTTTTTCTTCATGTAAGCCAGAATCTGCTCGACCTGGAGCTTATCGGCGGTTTTCTGCACCCAAAAAGCCTCGCCCAAGTCGCCCGCACGACGAACGTTCCGCTGAATCTGCAGCAACGGAAAGAACGCGACCATGTGCTGCTTGGAGAAGCCCTCGAAGTCTGCGAACGTCAAACTGCCTTCGATTTCTTGGCCGTTCATCGCCACTGTCGCGTTGCCCGTGGCAATCTTGACGTTCCCAGCGAACGCTGTCTTGAGCAGCTGAAGATCCTGGCCAAATTTCATGAGGTCGCTTTCGACCATGGCTTGGGTTGATGTCGGCGCGCGTCGAACGCCGGATCCTGTGGTATCGGAATAGACTTGGAAGAAGAACTGAAACACTTCAGGCTCGGTGAACGTCGCGAAGGTCACGACGCATCGCACGTACTCGTCGAATGTGAGCCGCGATGCATTAGGAAATGAGAGGCCTGCGAGTCGCAGAAGACTCTTGGTCAGTGCACGTTTTTCTTCGTGGATGAGATAGAAAAAGCTGGAGACGGTAATCATTCCACTGTTGGCAAGACCATCACAACGGTCAGCTACTCGCAAAACCACGGCAGAGACGACCAAGCTTACGTGTTTTCGCTGTCTTCGTCATTGAACTCTTTGCGCAGCCGCCACAGATCTTTCGCGGCGAGTCCCAGCCGGAGACATAGCGCCTCGACTTCATGGCTCTCCAGCATCTCGCTGAACGCTCGCTTTACCTCATGACGTGAGGCAGCCACAGACGCAGTCGATGGATCTTCATCTAGTCGCTCTCTCGCTCTGTGAACCGATCTCGGTCGCACGGGTACGCTTCCGTTGTTGTTCTTCGGCGTAACTGGCCGAACCAACGGCGGAGAACCGTCTCGAGGGCCGCTTCTCGGCTCGCGAGGCCGCTTGAGGCCGTTCGGAGCCGTTTGGCTGCGCTGCAACGACGGCGGTTGCTTCGCCGGAGAGTCGTTGGAATCTCCTCCGTCGCGAACGCGAACTGTGTACGCGGGTTTCGGGGCCGATCCGACAGCGACCTGTTGGATGCGTCCGGAAGGGGCTTTGGAGCTCGGCCTTTGCGCCTGCTTCCGCCGCAGTGACGCACCGGTCTCGTCGCCACTCTTCGTCGCCGGCCGCTCTCGATTCAAATCACTCAGCGGCTTTTCGCGCGGCATTGCGATAGTGCAAGCGTAGCCTTCATGGCTGGTGAGTCGATATTCATAGCCTGGTCAGATCTCATCCAAGAAGAGGCTCTCTCTCGGTCTTTTCCGTGGCCCATGGCAAGGCCATGACCCGACTGGTGAGCTGCTTAGTGAAGAAGTGGTCGCACTACGCGAGCGAGACACGCTTGGCCATGGATCTGGACTGTGCGAGCGTACGTTCTGGACGGAATTACCACTGAGCACGGTCTCACTTTGTGCTCGAACTCCTCAAGTTGTGGCAGACCCTGTTGGAGATCGCTCTAGCTCACACGCAAGGCCCCACACTGTCACGAGTCTCTTGACGCCGAATCAGTTCACAGATTTGTGAGTAGCTGCCCGAGCCTCGAGAGTCTGAGTCTTGTTGCAGCTCCCCTCCAGCGCCGCTCTCGCCATGTTTGAGGCCGAGACAACTCAGATTCAAGCTCTTGATCTCGGAGAGAATCCAGTCGCGAGTCGTTCCGACTTGAATGACGAGCGATGTGGTCGGTCGATTTCCACCGCGGCCGGCTCCTCCCGCAACAGAAGGAGCCGCTCGCTCGTCGATCTAAGCAGACGCTGGTGAGTATGCGGCGGCGAGTCAGTTCGTGGGGACGCGAGTGTCGAGGACGGGCGACACTGCGTGTGAAATGTTACAAAGCGAATGAACGACGGTCTCTGCATTAGAAAATCGCTCAGTGCTAGCCAAAATATCAAGAAACTCGCCTAAGCCCAGGCGAGCCACGTGCTATCTAGGTGCCCAAGTCTCGCAGATCCCACAGATGGACCTCATAAACAGATACGAAGTTTTGGGTTTGCAAACGCCAGTCCGATCGGGGTCTCTTAGTCAACCTCGACATATCCGTCGCGATCGCCACCCGCCTCGGTCGTCAGCACCGCAGGCAACGCGACCACGACCGAGCCGCAGTCGTAGGCGATGGCCACTTCATTCCGCCCGGAGACGACCGCGAGGGCCCACGCTCGGCCCATGCCGTGGGTCCACACGCCCACGCACTGGAACGTCTCGCTGTGCCAGAGACGCACGCTTTCGTCCTCGGCGCCGGTCACGATCAGCGGGAGCGTCGGGTGGAAGACGACGCTCGTGACGTTGGCCGTGTGGCCCTGCAGCACCGCCACCGCCGTCGTGGTCGCGAGATCCCAGACCCGCACCGTGCGGTCATCTGACGCCGTCGCGAGTCTTGACGCTGCTGCGTTAAAAGCCACGGCGTTGATCCCGCGCTCGTGGGCGGTGAACTCGCCCGACGGACTGCACAAACCCACAGACTCTTCTTCCTCAGCGGGGTGCAAGGCCCACAGGCGGACCGTGTGGTCGAGCGAGACCGACGCAACCGTCAAGCCAGCCAAGCCCAGACCCATGGCGTAGTGGTCGTGGCCCTGCAGCACGGCCACGCAAGCCCACTCCTTGGACCAGTCCCAGCCTTTCGCGACCTTGTCGTCGCCGCACGAAAAGACCAACGGCAGCGTCTCGTGGGCGATCAGAGCGCGGACGTAGTCCTCGTGAGCCTCGAACTCGGCCACGAGCTCGTTGGTCTCGAGATGGAACAAGCGGAGTTTCCGGTCGTCGCTACCCGTCACGATCCAGTTGCATCGCGAGATGAACTTCGCAGTGCGCACGGGCGTGGTCGACACGCGGAACGTCTTGATGAGCCGACCGGTCTCGAGGTCGTGGATCACGACGCTGCCGTCGTAGCGGGCCGAGAGAAGCCACGGCTGCGACGCGTGGACGTCGACGCTCTTGACTCGCGCGGAAGCGGCCACCAATGTTGCGGTCTCGCCGAGAAGCGACGCGGTGAACACACCGCGGGTCGGTGCCGGAGGAACGTCCGGAGTGACGATGGATGGAGCCATGGCGAGGTGGAGGTGGTTGGTAACGAAGCGGCGAGTTCGAGAATGACACAGGAGTTCCCGAATTCGCCGCTTGTTGGTCCATGACAAAGGAGTTGACACTGGTCTCGACCTGTTGTCTTGATGGGCTCCATCGGAGGCGGCTGATACGAACCTGTCGGGGGGCGTTTGCGATTAGCATCGATTTGGACTTGACAGGTTGGTGCCCTGGTGGCGCCGTCTCATTGGACAGCAACTTGACCACCACCATTCCGTCCCTCAGAGTGTTGGCAGCTTCAACGTCGTGGCGCGGTGCTCACGGCTCATGCAAGGCGATCCAGAAGTTGCTGCTCTGCGAGGCGCCTTAGCTCCTCGTACTTCGTCTCTCTGGGCCAGCACACAACGGTCCACAGCCGCTCGCGCCAGCTTCTCGGCGGCGGAGTCCCCCCGTTGGCTCGCATGGACGCCACGAGCGACCGGATCTTTTCGTTCTCGATTTCTTTCTCTCGCCAGAACGTCTCGCCGAGCGTGCTGCGCCGCACGTTCCGCTGGAATCGAAGCAGCGGGTAGAACGCCAAGCGGTTCTGCCGTACGAGGCGCTCGAGATCTCCGAGTGAGAGCCCTTGGTGAGTGTGGCTCCCTTGGAAACCCGCGTGGTGGGCTGCCAGCTGCACGTTGCCTTTGTACGAAACCTGCGCCGTCATAAGGGCGTGCGTGAGGCTGGCGACGTCCTGCTCGAGCAACACACCACGTCGCTTGGCGGTCGAGTACGTCAAAGGATGAATCGAAGCAGTTCTGGCTCGCTGAACGACGCGAATTGGCACGCGCAGCAGAGATACTCGTCGAACGAAAGCCGCGTGGCGTCGGGCGGAACGCTGGCCAACTGCAGGATCGTCTTGGTGAGTCCGCAACGCTCTTCCTGGAGGAGATAGAAGAAATCGGCGATTGTGATCGCGTCTCTACGTACGAGCATGAGTCTCTTCGGCCAAACGACCGCAAATCAAAGTCAGCACTTACGTGCCGTCGACGTCGATGGCGTTGAACTGCCTACGCAGCTTCCACACGTCTCGCTTGGTCATGCGTAGCTGCTGACAGACCGACTCGGCGTGCGCAGACTCGACCATCGTCCCATAGAAAGATCCTGTCGCAGCTCGTTGGAAGTCGACTGCAGACCATTTTCGTTCAGCATCTCTCGCGAGGCTTCTCTAATTGCACTCACTTTCAGAGGAACCACCGTACTTGACCGTCGGGTCCTCCTTTCTACCGATCGTCTTGTTTGTAGGAAGTTGTTGGGAGTGAGCGTCCGACCCAAGCGGAGCCACTTCACTGCTGCTGGCTTGAGCTGACGTCAAAGGCCGTAGGGTCATCGGGGAAGTCGCCACTGCGACGATGCGTCGCGTTGAGCGAACTGCTGGAGCATGTGCTTGCTTGGCTATCGCACTGGCCGAAGGATCGCGCTCCATCGTGGCCGTCATCGTCGTGCCCTCACGAACAGAATGAGGCTTCGGCCCACGTGGTCTATTTCTTCTTACCCTGCGAAGGATGACGAGATCACTGGGACGCTGCCATCTCGGCTGTGACGCGATCGGCTTCTATTTACAGCGCGCGACCCATTGCCTCGTGATCACCCACCGGCAGCACTCTCCGTAGTGACTGTCGGTGGAGAAACTGTGGCAACACAAAATAAACACCCGGCGGGTTCTTTTCATAGCCTCCCGCCACCAGACCTCACGACTCTCTCGCCGCATGCCCATGGCGCCGGCCAAGCCCGAGGATCCGCCGCCGTCGTCGCTGGTCGATGAGCAGCCGGCCAAGCCCAAGAAGAAAAAGAAGAAATCTAAGGATGCAGCCGACAAGTACACGACCCCCGAAGCCAGTGATGTCAAACGCATCTCCGTCAAGCCCGGTGGTAGCAGCAGGAACGTGGCCCAGGTTCCTGACCTCGCGCGCATTGGCTCCGGCTCGGCGCGCCAGCTTGCTGTGGCCCCGGACGGAGGGTACTCGACGGGCTATTACCGCGTGCTGCTCGAGACCAAGCGCGTGGAGACGCTGTGCCGCTCGCTGTCGCTCCAGTACCGCCACGTCGCGCAGCTCCACAAGCTGTTCCTGAGCGAGGACGACTACAACACGGGGATGATCACCATCGACGAGTTCTTCCACGCAATCGACAACGAGAAGCGGCCGCTCTCGCTCGGCATCTTCCCGTACGTCGGACTCGCCGCCAAGATCAAGCAGCTCACGTTCGACGAGTTCGTGCTGTGCATCGTGACGTTCGCCGCGCTCTCCCGCAAGGAGCTCTTGCACTACGCGTTCTCGCTCTTCGACAAGGACGAGTCCGGCATCATGGACATGAAGGAGCTGCGCGCCTTCTGCGGGAACCTCAAGAACAAGAACGGCTTCTACTTCAGCAAGAACGTCGAGATCGCTCAGAAGAAACTGGCGGAGAAAGACCACAGCGGCCCCGGTGCGCACCACCACGCCGCCGGCGCCGACGGCCTCGTGGACTTCGAGGATCTTCAGGACGGCAGTGAGCACTTCCAGGTCGCATTCTTCCCGCTCGTCCAGTTCCAGCGCAACATCCAGATCGCGGCGTTGGGCGAGGCCTTCTGGTCCGACGTCGTCTTCAAGAAGAGCCAGATCGAGCGCGTCGTCCACTACATGAGGCTTCACGACGGCCACTTGCCGCCTGTGTCAATCGCCGCGCGGCTCGGGGCCATGGCCAAGTACGCTGCGTTCTTACTGACTGGCGGGGGCAAGACGACAGTGTTCAGCGGCGGCCCCATCGCGATCCGCCAGGCCGCGATCACCAAGTACGCCGAGGAAATGCGCCAGCGCAAAGAAGAGGAGGAGGCTCGGAAGAAAGCCAAAGAGGAGCAGCGACTGAGGCAAATCGAGGAGCTCGCGGAGGCCTCCAGCGCAGGAGGCGAGCCGACACCCGTCGTGGCGTACGCTGTGAGCGAAGAGAAGCCCCTCTCGGATCAAGATGCTGTAACAGAAAGCCACGCCCAAGCAAAGAACGATGACGCTTCCACGCACCAGAAGAAAAAGAAGAAGAACCCGAAGAAAACGACGGTCGCCGCCGAGTGAGAAATAATTACACCGAAAAGTAGAGCACCATCAGCAGCGTGGCGACGATCGTGACGATGATCTTGACCAAGAACCGGCGCGAGACTTCGCGGCTCTTCGGTGACGACTTGATCTCAGCCAGCAGACCTCGCCCTGAGATTCTTGGCGGAGCTTCTCCGTCCTTCCGCTTGTGCTCCGCTAAGGCCGTCAAGGTGTTCTTGAGCGTCGTGAGCGCCGGCAGCTCGATGCCTCGTCGACTCGCGAGGTCGAAGACGTCCTTGAACTCCGTCCAGAACTCGGTCTCTCGGTGCGCCTCCACATCTCGCGAGATTGCCGAAAACCCTGAGATCGAGGCCGTGAGCCCGAGATCTATGATCTTGGTTACAGCCTTGAACATCCAGTTTGGCAGCGGCAGCAGCACCATGATGGCGTGGATGGACAAGTACGTGCAGGCACTGGCGTCTGGTGCCCAGCTTCTTCTCGACGCAGCCTCTTTCTGGTCGGTGGCAGCGTCGTTGAGGTCGGCTGTCACGGCCGTGAAGAGGCTGTCCATCTCGTAAAGCAGCTCCAAGTACACGAGCCGCATTGCGCGGTCCTGGAGACTCGCGGTGACTGTGTCTCCGGTCAGAGCGTTGACGTAGTAGAAGAGACGCAGCATGGTGTGGCCCCACTTTAGCGCCTGAATATTCTTGCGGCTGAGCAGTTGGAAGCCCGTGGCCTCGAGCAGGTCCAGCGCGTACAGAGCATTTGATTTCTCGCTCCTATCGGTAGAAATGAACGTTTAGTAATTGGCGAGAACGCGATGGTAGCGACTAGAGAAGCGTACGAGAGTCGCTCGATGAAGTAGCAGCCGTGCGAGAGAGGGTATACAATATCATGCTTGTTCTTGGTCAGATGGAAGCACGCGCCTCCGACAAGCACCGTGTCCTTGGGGAACCTGCCGCACCCTACTCAGTGGAAACCATGCATAAAAGCCACAGAAAAGCCACGTACGAACTCTCGAGTTCGCGGATCTGGCGGAGTGCTGGCTGGAGAGACACGATCACGCGGTGCTTCGGAATGGTCTTGTCGCCTTTCTCGCTCTTTGGAACCCTGTCATTTGTTGGCGATCGTTGGTGAGCCATTTCCTCCATACGCCACGCCAATGGACCACAAGATGCTCACCGCTTCTGTACGAACTGGAGTGCGTTCTCTGCCGACGCAGCGTCGAGACAGAGGATCCACACGTGGCAGTCGCCGAGTGTGCGCACGTCTTTGGTCTCTTCGTACACAGCCTTGGGCGACACCTGCGACCGCTTGAACACCACGCCGTCGACGCGGATGATCGCGGTCTCCGTCTCACCGCTGGACTTGTCCGCGGCCGCTGGAGAGCTGTCCACGTCCACGGCGACGACCGCGACTTTGCTCGCGGCGCCGGTCGACGCCAGCGCGAGTCCGACATACTTGGCGAGCAGCTCGCCCTCCCGAGAGAGCGGACTCGCGTGCGTGAAGAGCAGACCCACGCGCGGACGCGTGCGCGGCTCGGGCGCGTCGTTCGAAGGCGCCATGGGGGCGATCCACGATCCTGAGACGGCCAAGAGCTCACGATGGAACTCGGAGTTCGTAACCGTTAGAAAAGAAGACGCCCATCGGTTCCTATCGCCCGGTGAGCAGCTCAACCCAGGGCTGAACCAATTTGAAGAGACGACGACACCGCCGACGCCATGGCCAAGTTCTACGGCTCCACCAACTGGGACCCGAAGCTCATCGTGCTGCAGATGACGTGCATGCAGGTGCGCGCGCTCGCGCTCTCTCTCCTCGTGGTTCTCTCGCCTCGTGGAGCTCACTAGAACTCGACTTGTGGGCCATTAGACCTCCCACTACCTCGCGCGCGGCCTCGTGCTGCTCGCGTGCCACGGCGCCGCGACGTCCATGGACCAGTTCTTCGCGTACCACGCGCAGACCTTCTCGACCGTCGACGGCATCAAGAACTGCTTCGCGCTCGCCGTCGCGGCGTTCGTCAGCGCCGTCTGCATGTGCTTTTTCGTCGAGCGCGCCAAGAAGTGCCTCGACTTTGGCGTCACGCTCTACTTCGTGGACCTGCTCATCCAGTGCTTCTACTCGGTACGGCCCTTGGCGGAGGGAGCGCGCTTCAGCGAGCACGCCCACTAACAGTGTCTGGCGTCGGTAGGAGTTCCCCAAGACCTGGGAGTGGTGGCTGCTCCACGTCGCGGTCATGGCGCTGACCATCGTGCTGGGCGAGTACTTGTGTTCTCGACGCGAGCTCGAGGAGATCCCCATGATCGATCTCTTCTCGACCAAGCGCGCGCAGCATTGATAGGCGGGATGTAACGTGGGGGGTGGGGTGGTTTTATTGTTTTCAGGACTTGTCGGGTTCCTTCCTAGTCTCGTCCTCTTCTTCGCTCGAAAACGGCCCAGGGACAAAATGTACACGAGATATTAAATACCGAGTGCTGTCGACGCGTCTAGAACGGCGACGAGAACGTGTGGTGCAGCGGCGGCCGGTGCACGGCGTTCTCGAGCGACAGCGACATGATGCTGAGCTGCTTGACGTAGCCCGACTCGATCTTGTCGAGCGCCGTCTTGACGTTGTCGTCCATGACCTCGAGCGTCGGCAGCAGCCCGGAGCACCAGAGCTCGGCCACAAACTGCTCGAGGTTCTCTTCGCGCAGGATCACGCGCGGCAGCCGCAGGTGCGTGAGCCGCTGCAGGTGGTGGAGCTCGCGCAGCAGGATCGACAGCGGCAGCTCGACGTGCGAGAGATCGAGCTGCTGCAGCGTCAGGCGCTGCGAGACGGCGAGGGTGTGCACCCACGAGGACGACGCCGTGCGCGGCGCGGCGACGCTGAGGAAGCGCTGCAGCGGCAGGCGGCTCTCGCTCAGCGCGTCGTGGAAAAAGGCCGGTCCGAAGAGCGTCGTCGGCGCCGCGGCCGCGGTCGTGAGCGAGCGGATCGCGTCGGTGTTGTTGGCGGCCTGGCGAGGCGCGTGCTGCGCGTGGTGGGTCGTGAGGTACCGCGCGTGCCACGTGATGGCGTTGCTGCGGTAGTCCTCTGCGTTGGCATAGCTCGTGGGCCGAAGCGGAGAGCGGCCGACGACGAAGCGAGCCGCGTCCACGCGGTGGCTTCGTGGCGAGCCAGAGCAGTCGGGCAGCTGCAGGAAGATGTGGTTGAGCAGCTTGGTGGGCGTCGCCTCGTTGCGGCTGAGAAGGTACTCGCCGTACTCGATGAACGAGCGGAAGCTGGCCGACTTGACGAGGTTCGGACGCAGGAAGATTAGCGAGAGGAACGGGAGGTTGCGCTCGTTGGTCGCCGCGACCCGGCCGTGGGTCCACACTTCTCGCAGGATGCGCAGGTAGCAGCGCACCATCGTGTTGTACGACGCCGAGGACGGGGCCTGCGTGGGGGCCTGCGGCAGCGCGCGCTCCTCTTCCTGGGGGGCTCGCGGTAGCGCTCGCGCCGCGAGGAGACGGCGCAGGGCGTGCTGGTCGTCGTCCTCGTCCAGGTCTGGCGGGGGGATCAGTGCAGCGAGCAGACCGTGGTGGTGGCGCGCACGGTGGGCGAGGATCTCGGCCACGTTGCGAGCTGGCGGAAGCAGCGGCGCCGTGAGGACGCCCAGGCGGGGCCGGGGCCGCAGCATCGTCGGCGGAGAGAGCGCGCGCGAGCTCCAGATGTTGACGGAGCTGCGGCAGTACAA
This sequence comes from Pythium scleroteichum, assembly GCA_023335855.1. Taxonomy (NCBI): domain Eukaryota; phylum Oomycota; class Peronosporomycetes; order Pythiales; family Pythiaceae; genus Pythium; species Pythium scleroteichum. Next base: position 65,311 of record JAADVR010000012.1, on the reverse strand, counting down.
CTGGACGAGCGGCGGCTGCGTCGCCTCGCTGGACGCGGCGCGCTGGTTGTCCGTGGCGCCGTGCGCATGCGGCGTCGGCGTGGACCCGCGGTCGATCACGAGGATGTTGCCGATGCAGACGTCGCTGTGGGTCACTTGCGAGGCCTCGAGCGTCGCCAACGCGACCAGGAGCTGCCGCGCGAACGCTCGGAACTCGTTGCGCGACACGGTGCGGCATCGCGTGAGCCACGTGAGCAGCCGCACGCGGCGGCAGGCGTCGAGCACCGACGGCGAGGCTCGGCCAGCGTGCTGGTCGAACATGCTCCCGTCCGGCGGCAGCATGGCCACGTCGTCGTCACTGTGGGCCTCGCCATCGATCCAGATCTCCTCGTCGCTTTCAATGTCCGCGGGCACGAAGAACTGGTCGCGCTGGTGGAGCGGCTCCTGCGGCGCGAGCACGGCGTTGAGCGGAGCGCGTGGCTGCGGGACGAGGGGGACGTCCACCTCAATCTCCTCGTCGTGGAAGCCGCCGCCCAGCATGGGCGTGTCCTCGTCGACCGAGCTCAGGTCTTCGTCGGCCGGGTACACGAGGTGCACCGAGCGAAGGTGGAGCTTGCGCGCGCCGTTCCCGGTCGCCGCGGCGCCGCTGCCTCGCGACGATCGTCTCCGGGTCAGCGTCGGCGGCGGGAGCATGGCGAACTCGTCGTCCTCGCCCAGCAGGCCCTGGTCGTCGTTGTGGTTGGTAGCCGCGCGGCGGTACCGCAGGAAAAGCTCTTCGAATCGCAGCGCGTCGGGCGACTGGCGCGGCGACTCGTCGTCTTTCGCGTCGAGTCGCTGCAGCTGCGCGCGGATCTTCCTGTAGATGATGTAAACCTGGATGGCCGGCACGCTCGAGCTGTTGGGGAAGCCGAGGAACGCGCGCAGCGGGTACTTCTCCACGGGCGTCAGCAACAGCGGCTCCCAAAAGGCGTCGCGACGCGCCAGCGCGTACCAGCTCTGGCACACGGCGCCGGCTGTGACCAGCTCGTGCGTGGTCAGAAAGCCCAGGAAGAGCGTCTCGAGCCCGTCGAGCGCGAGGATGCCGCCGCGCTGGACCCAGTCGTCGGTCGTGGGCTGCGTGGAGAGCGCCACGCGCGTCGCGATGGCCATCGAGTCGCGCGCGACGAAGCGCAGGCGGCCGCGCACGTCGCGCAGCGCCTGCAGCCGCGCCTGCATCTGCACGTGCGCATCGCGCAGCGGGTGGTCCTCCTGCGAGCCGTAGGGCGCGTAGGCCGTGGGCTTGGCCAGGAAGCCCTGCTGGAAGACGACGCGGCGACGCGCGTCCGGCGGCGGCTCGTGCTCGCGCTGGTTGTCTCGGCCTGAGGCGGGCGCCGACGCTGCGCGTGGCTCGGCGTGCGCGTGCATGGGAGCGAGGCGGACGGCGACTGAGCTCCTCGGGTTCGTCTGCGGCTGTTCAACGTCACGTCCGGAAGCAAAAAGGAATTGGTCATTTATGGGAAAGGAATCAGGCAATTACTTCGTGCAAAGCGGTACGGAATTTATTTTGTTTCGTTGTTTTGCTGAAACCACCGGTCAGGAAAAAAAAGAAAAAAATCGAATCTGCACGAAGAGCTCAGTATTGAGGGTAGAAACAGTACTTCCATCTGAGGACGCAGGCTCGTTTTCTTCAAGGTGTTTGGTGTCTCATCCGCCTCTCTTCAAGGCGACTGCGTTTCGCTGCACCAGCAGCCTTCGCGGCGCTTCTTCTCACTCGCGCAGCCATGAGCAAACCCGCGGGCAGCTCCGACGCGGAGCTCTCGCTCAAGTTCCTCTTCGCCAACCAGGACGGCGTCCACGTCGTGCTGCGCTTCTCCAAGACCCTGCTCGTGGCCGACGTCAAGGCGCAGCTCATGCTCAACTGGCCAGCAGGCACGCGTCGCTCGTGTGATTAGTCGAGCTCTATTTCGTACGGTATGCTGACGCTGGTGGCAATTTGCATGGATGTCTGGTCAGGCGTGGCGCCAGCGGACGACGCCAAGTGCATTCGGCTCATTTGCATGGGCCGTGGCATGCTCCAAGACGCGCAGACGCTCGAGGCGTCCAAAGTGCCAGGCTTCCCGACGCACCCGACGCCCGTGAATGTGTCCGTTCTTAGAAGAGCGCCGTCGTCGACGACAGCTGCGACAGTCAAAACGTCGTCCACACGAGGTGAGCGATTGTGACAATGGGCGGTTTCGAGCGAAATCCACTAACTGTAGTCTGATATATTCGCCGTGAAGTGGATCCTCCTGCTCGTCCAACAACAGCCACAAATGTTGCGCCAGTGCCCGACACGACGCCCGGCTGCGGTTGCATAATCCTGTAGATTCTAGTCTAGAAAACGCGAGATTCTCTTTGGGAGGCTACCACATCGGCGCGAACGTAATTTATTCAGTCGAGTGCCCCAATGGAAACTCCGCGCGCTTTACGTGAACGGCTGCTGGCAGATCGGACACTTGTTCTTGCCCGACTGGTTGAACCACTTGTACAGACACGAGTTGTGGTACTTGTTGGAGCACGTCTTGCACGACAAGTTGGGGAGCCCCATGGTCTTCGGGTTCAAGATCGAGTAACAGATCGGGCACGGCTCGACGCCCTCAAACTCCTTGTCGAGGTTCTTCTTCCAGAGCAGCACGGCGTCGAGCAACGAACCGTCCTGAGCTGACGTGACCTTGATGATCTGCAGGACCCAGCGGCGCCAACGGTCCTCCGTGATGCCGATACGGCGCGTGCACTCGACCTCGACCGATCGCAGTGGGTACGACGACGGCACGCGGATGACCATCTCCAGCGCACACTCGTCCTTGAGGTAAGTCGTCGTGATCTCGCGTGAGACTTTGCTTCCCTTGACCGCCATCTCGCTGAGAAGGCACACAGAATTAGAAGATCAATTCCAAGACGCACGACAAGACGCTCAACGCACTCTTCATCCCACGAGTGGGTCTGCGATGCCTTGAGGATGATGTCAAGCTCGGATGTTAGCACATACGGCGTGATATGCTACAGTGACCAAGCCAACAATTAGTACAAGAACCGCACTCGAGGCAGAAGAAAACGCCTCGTACCTCCTCGAAATACTTGGTAGCCCAGCTGCGCAGGCTCCGGCTGCACTCATCGTTCCACCACGTGCGGACCATCGCCGGCAGTCGCAGCACCGTGCGGAAAAACGAGCGAGCGGCCAGACTGACGATCGTCGTCTCGCCAACCAACTCCTCTAGGTTCTCCAGTTTATACAGCGGTTCGTCTTGGAGCTTCAACCGAGCGATGCTCGACTGCGAGCCGGTCTCCTTTGACAGGAGCTCGCCACAGAGCGTCAAGTAGCTCGAGAGCAGTCCATTCTTGGAGACATACGTGCACAAGGCCGACGAACGCATCCCGAGGTGCCCACCATCGCGAGAGCCCGAGTCTGGGAAGAGTTGGATGAAGAGATCCCACACGAGGAGGCGCGCCATGGTTTCGTCTTCCTCTTCTGGACGCTGCTGCTGGCGTCGCGAGCGCCTCGTGGTCTTGTTCGAGTTACTCGCGGACTGGAATCCTGCCTTGAGGGCAGCCCTCAGACCAGCAGGAATGAGTGACTTGGCTAGCGCGGCCTCGGCGGCAGCCTCGTCATCGGCGTTAATGTCGACTCCAGCATTGGTGTCACCTCCACCAGTTGGACTAAAGGCACTGGTGTACGTGCAGATCGTGTACAGCACAGCTCGCACATGCGGAGGCGTCGACGTTTTCTCCACATTGAAGCTTGCCGCGAGGCCTTTCACGTGGACGAATGCATCAAGCAGCAGCGATCGGACGCGCGCCGGTTCCGAAACGATCGTCAGAAGTTTTGGCAGCGTGTGAGCCGCAGCGTCGATCATCGCGTCTATCTCCGCTGAGAGGTCGATCACGGCAAGCGACTGGCTGGCGGAGAGCAGTTCGAGGTACGTCGACACAAGGCGTGACTTCACAGTGAGACCCTCGGCGATACCCGTCAGCAGCGTCGACAACAACGCCTCTCGATGCTCAACAGCAAGTTCTCGCAGGGGATCACCCCCGTCGACCTGGGCCATCACGTTCACCAGCTCGGCAACAATGCGACGACTGCGCACCAAGGCCGACGGGTACTCGGCGATCACTCGATCATCTTCCTCGCTGCCGTCGAAAGCGGCGGGGAGAGTCCGCTTGTGGATGCGCAGACCCGCGACCTCGGCTGCATCGGCCTTGCCTGCGAGAGCGTGCGTGAGCAGACCCCGGGCAGCGATCGACCAGCGCTTCTTGGTGTCCTCCAGAGTCTCCGATTCTACCCACGCAGACGGCGCCGCGCAGAGATACGCAGCGGCCTCGATCCATTCAGTCACAGTGCTTTGGCTTGACATCGCGAACGCTCTCGACATCTTGAGAAGGAGAGGATGGTGAACGCTTGGATCGAAAGCAAGAGACTTGACTGTCTTCTCCATCGTCCACGCGCTGGTGAACACATTCAACGCTTGGACGCCAGTCGGGCTCGGCCATTGCTGCAGGGAACCAACGCTCTTCGCCAGGACCTTCTCAAGGATTTCTGCAGCGCTTCCGTCGTCAGTGGACGCGAGAATCCGAACGAGACGATCGATTGAGACCAGCGAGGTGGCTGGGCGTTGCTGCTCTAGCCATTCCTGGGCATATGTGCAGGCGTCCGCCGGTGTCAGGAATGACACCAACACACTAACAACGAGACGATCGAGTCGAGCGTGCTGAAGAGTGGAGAGATCTTCTAGATTCTCCACATCTTCAGCCACCGCACTATCGGTATGCTGATTCGTGAAGAGGACGCGTCTGTAGCGTGGCGTAGCTTCTTCGCCAACCGAGAGGACGGAGATGACACTGGGGATGTGGCTGGCCAGACTTGTATAGAGTGGGCGAAGTGCCACGTACTCCAACGGTGCCGCAGGTGAGTCATGGCTGAGTGACCCCATCGTCTCCGCTTGAAGAATCGCCCACGTGAGTCCATGGCAAACATCGATATCGACAAGACGTCGAAGCAACTTGAGCCCACGGTCGGTGTCCCGTTCGAGTAGCTCATTGAAGTAATCCGCCACACCCTTGCTTGCCTCCTCCGAGTCACAAAGCTCCCCAAGTGAACTCAGCAGTCGATCGTACAGCGTCGTCAGTTGCGCGCGCGTGCCTTCAAAGCGCAAATCAAAGATGGTCAGGCGGTTGATCAGCGAGAACGGCGAGCATGAATCATCACGATCCTCTGCTAGTGCGAGTTCTAGGTAGAGGCCGACGTACGACGCCCAGATCTTGGGGCTGTACGCAGAGGTGCTGCTTCCATCCGACGCGAAGATTCCGTTGATGGTTTCAGCGAGCGAGTTGGCAAGGGGCACGCGCCTCTCACTGGTCCATTTGGCCACGGCCGGGCGCACATCACGCTTCCACAACGTCGCAGCTTCAGTCTTGAAGGTACTCTTTGCCGCGAGGTGGAACAAACTCAAGTACAACTGCTCCTCCGCGGATCGGAGCTCGTTCGGCAAGGCCTCAACGCCGAGGCGGGAGAAGAGCCCCACGAGACTTGGAAGGATGCGCATCACAGCATCCGCCTCGTTCTGCTGCTGCGTCACGAAATGGCTCAGGATGACGACTGCATCGGCACTGACAACTGGCATGTTCTCTTCTCCACCGAGGCATGAGCGGAGCACAGTCGAGAAGGCTTCTGTGTCCACATCGTCGAGTCGTCCTTTCAGGCTGATCACCACGAATTCGTCCAGCAGCTTTCCCTTCCAAACCGCCGACAACGCGTGTTCCTCTCTGCCATCAGGGGGCGCCTCGTTATGGAAACTGCCGCTCCCAATCCACTGCGAGGCTCCAGCCGAGGTGAATGGGTACCGGAAGCATTTCTCAACCACGAGCGCCGCCTTCACTAGGTCGCCGTATTGGACACCAAAATCCTGGAACAGCTGCAGCACAAACGCCTTCTTATCCTGCACGAGCATGAAGAATTGTTGTGCTGCGCTAAGAACGGCGGAGACACCGCTCGACGATAGCTGCTCGGGTAAGGTTGTACAGGCCGAGATGACAAGCGGACGAACATGGGTCTCGTAGTGCTTCTCCACAGGCTCGTCGCCGCCAACAACGCCCAGCTCCTGCGCACCGATAAGGTCGTACAGTCCGTTCATGAGCTCCAACGCCACGGTCGACCGCTCAGGCTTCTTGAGTTGGACAAGACACGACGCATACACTTGTTTTCCAACAAGCGTAAGAACAGAGTTGGCACTGTTGGCGTCTGAAAGCACCTTGAGGAACGCGTGCACTCGGCCAGGCTGGACGCCCGGCGTCGACGGGAGACTTTCCAACACCGATAGGAGCCACGCATTCGAGGCTTCCACGAACGCGTCCGCGACGAGCTTGCTGGTCGGATCACTCGCAACACGAAGCTTTAGTTCCATCGATTGCCATTCGCTCGCGTAGGTCTTGACGTGTCGCACTGAAAGTTTCGTCGACTTGAAGACCTCCAGAAGCGACTCTCTCGTGGCCTTTTCGAACTGGCCTACATAGGCAATGATAGCAGCGCTCGAAGAATCACCTTCTTGCGCAAACAAGCGTGCGGCGGCATCTCGGTTAGTCGGACTTCGCAAAAAGTAGTCCATGAAGGCACGCAGACATTCGAAGGCGGACTGAATCACCGTTTCCTCAAAGAAACGGGCTTCCGTTGAGCCAAGGAATTTCCAAGCGTTGTCGATCACACCGCTGTACAAGGCACAGTGTCCTGACTTGAAGTCCACGACCTGCTCCAGTGGGATCATCGACAGCAGCGGGAGCAAGACCGGGAACGACGTGCGCGCCGAGCCGAAGAAGCCATGGCGGATCTGAGCAAACAGTCTTGGCTGAACGGCGCTCTTGATGAACTTGGCAAAGCTCTGCGCATCGCCGTGGCTCCACAGCGTCGGCGCCGCCATCTGGAGAAATGTAAGGACCATATCCCACAGCTCCTGTTGGTTAGCTGGATGCTTGTCGCTCAGGGCACCGAGGGTGAGCTTGCCGAAGTACTCTTCGCGAGCCGCCACGATCGCGTAGGCCACCGTCACAAGCGACTTCAACGCCCTGTACGCTGCCTTTCGGATGCCGTCGCGTGTGAAGTTGGCGTTCTTGGACGTCGCGGACACCAGACGACCAAACTTGTCGGTCGACACGACGCCCGCGACTGAAAACGCCTTATCCTCGTCGCTGAGCTTGTCCACGTTGCCCGTACTTGCGAAGAGATTCACGATCTTGTCCACGCTGAGCACGGCAGCCGTCACGCAGCGCTCGTACCGCTCTTCCCTCTCGTCGCTCTCGGCCAGCGTGACCCCCGGGAACGAGTCGGGCGTATGCTGGAAGAAGGCGCTGTACTCTTCCATGATCGCGCTCGAGTGCGCGACGACGATCTCGGCCTGCATCTCCGGATTCTCTGGGAACAGAGCCTCGAGCGCCTTGGTCGCAGCCGCAGCAGCCTCCGGGTTGACGTCGTGCATGGCCATGAGCCAGTACGGCAGCAGCCGTCGCAGGTGCGGCGCAAACGCCTTGGGGCGGAGCTTGGTGGCCAGTCCGAGCAGCACTTCGTTCAGCAAGTGGCGCACTTTGCGGTCCTTCTGGTCGCGGATCTCGAACGTGTAGAGCTGCACGAAGTGGCCGACCATGCCGCGCAGCTCCACGGGCTTCTTGTGCGGCAAAATGTCGTTGAGGAAGCCGTTCAGCGCCTTGATCTTGGTCACGGGGCCTTTCTTGCCGAGCATCTTGAGCGCCATGGCGATCTCGTGGTCCGAGCCGTCGTAGATGGCCGACGCCGACGCGCCGCCGTGCTCGTCGCCGCCGCCATACGCGGCGCTGGGTGTCGACGCGGCGAACGGATTCGTCGGCGCCGCGTCGTTACCCGCCTTGGCGAAGCTGGAAAAGCCCACAAAGCCCCCGCGCAGCGACTCGTGGGCCTTGGCGCGCGACGAGGCCTGGCTTTGCTCGAGCTTCTCGCGCTGCTTGTTGGTCTTGGGCGCCATGGCGACGAGCAGCCTCCTCTGCGGATCCCTTTTGCTCGGCCTTCGTGGACACCAACGTGGTGAGTGATGGTCGACTTGACATTCACTCTGTTAAAGAGTACTGTGAATGGGATGTTAGAAGGAACAACATCGCGATGGTGATTGGCCAATTACACGAGGTATTTGGATTGGGTAGAATTTTCTTGACGAGCTATGATTGGTGGAAGGGGATGCTTCGCACATAGAAAAGCCTGATGACGTCATTTGTGGATTTTTAATTGGTTGAAAAGATTGTAGGGTGGACCACACTCTGCCACACCATGTCCACTCTGTCTTTGACTGGATCACTTGAGAAACCTCACGTGGGGAGCTCCGGAGGACCGCAGGAGAATAAAGCAAAGAACTCGATGCGTCGCGCCGTGCACCCGCGCGCGCTGCTGCGCCTCGCCGCCAACGCCTCGTCCAGAGCTCCGCGCGCCGCGTTGGCCAAGACGCACGCGCTGGTCGCCGGCCAGCTGCCCGTCGCGTCCTTTTCGCGCAACTCGCTCAGCTTCAGCACGGCTGCCAATGTCGCGACCTCGGACGACATGCCAACGCCCGAGGAGGCCGTGATCAACCAGGAAGAAGCCCACGAAGAGGACGAGATGGGCCGCAAGCTCAAGCCCAAGGAGGTCGTCGAGCAGCTGAACAAATACATTGTCGGCCAGCCGGACGCCAAGCGCGCCGTGGCCATCGCGCTGCGCAACCGTTGGCGCCGCCTCAAAATCCCGGACGACCTGCGCCAGGAAGTGAGCCCGAAGAACATCCTGATGATCGGCCCCACGGGATGTGGCAAGACCGAGATCGCGCGACGCCTCGCCAAACTTTGCGAGGCCCCGTTTGTCAAAGTGGAGGCCACCAAGTTCACAGAAGTCGGTTTCCACGGCCGCGACGTGGACCAGATCATCCGCGATCTCGTGGAAAATGCGATCAACATGGTCAAGAAGCAGCGCAAGGAGCGCGTGCGCAAGGAAGTGCAGCACCTCGTCGAGAACCGTATCCTGGACGCGCTCACCGGCGCGAATGTGACCGAGCGATCGCGTGCTTCGTTCCAGAGATTGTTGCGCCTTGGAGAAATGGAGGACCGAACGATCACGGTTGACGTGCCAGCTGCTCGCAACAACATCGGCAACTCACCGATTGCTCTTGCGACTGGCGAGAAGGCGATCCCGATCGGCGAGATCTTCAGCAAGGCGTACGGTGAAAAGAAGTTCGAGCGCAAGGTCATGACGGTCGCCGAGTCGCGTGCGATTTTCGAGGAAATCGAGATGGAGAAGGCTATCGACATGTCGGACGTTGTGCGTGAGGCCATTAGCGAAACGGAGGAGAACGGCATCGTGTTCATCGATGAGATCGATAAGATTTGCTCCAATGGCGATTTCCGTCGCCAGGCGGACCCGAGTAGCGAAGGTGTGCAGCGAGACTTGCTGCCGCTCATCGAAGGTTCAGTGATCTCAACGAAGCACGGCAACGTGAACACGGATCACATTCTCTTCATCGGCTCAGGCGCGTTCCACTCAGCCAAGCCGTCGGATTTGTTGGCGGAACTGCAAGGTCGTTTGCCGATTCGTGTTGAGCTCAAGGGTCTGACTGAAGAGGACTTGTACCGTATCCTGACCGAGCCCGTGACGAATCTCATCAAGCAACAAATCGAGTTGATCAAGACCGAAGACGTGGACCTCGAATTTACGGAAGAAGCGATTCGTGAGATTGCCCGTGTGGCCTCAAAGGTCAACAAGACTGTTGAGAACATTGGCGCCCGACGACTGCACACAGTTTTGGAGAAGGTCGTTGAGGAAATCAGCTTTGATTCGTCCGAGATGGCTCCCGGCTCGAAGATCACGGTCACCCAAGAGTACGTGGCCGAGCGCGTCGGCAACTTGCTCAAGACTACGGATCTCTCCAAGTTCATTCTGTAATCATGTCGCTAGTGAGAAACAGTAGATTGGTCGAGGTCATCTGACGGTCTATTCGTAATGACTGTTGGCGTACACAAAACAAACACAAAAAGCCAATACAGAGAGCTACCTTGCAACTCCAATTGCTGTATTCACCAAATCTCAATCTCACTTTGTATCCGTTCCACTTCTTGTTGAGGGAGCACCTTTTGGTTCGAGCTGGCATGGGTACCGTGAACGACGTGATCATGAACAGCATGCTCCAAAGTGATGGCATCGTTAAGCTCTCGGTCGTAGTCAGCGTCTAACGATGCCATCAAACTGTCGATGGCATCATCCTCGTCCATTTCTACGTCGAGCTGTCCGCCCGTATACACACCTGTCGAATCGTGATCAATTTCGACTGGATGTTCGATCGGCGCATCGAACTCGCCACCGAGAGTTGGGCTCAGTTGACCGAGCGGACTGGAGTTCCACGTTGTGAGCTCTAGCCACCTGGTATCCGACGACGCATCAAGTTGCTTGTGTATCGAAGCATCAACAGTCACAACGCTGTGGTTGCGCACACCCTTGCATGCTCGTAGTGCAACTCGCAGTCGTTCCAGATGTGAGGTGTTGTGAATGTCGCCACGAGCAAGCAAGCGCTCGGTCAGAGCAAGCACCCATGCGCCGCTCTTGTATATGCTCTCGACAGGGCCTTCTGCGTACTTTAGCCGCTCCCGCCACTCGTTGCTGCAGATCATCTTGATCCAAAACAGACTCACTTCGATTTCTGCTGAGTTTGCTTCCTCCTCGGCGACGAAAGTCAACTGGATAATCTTCTCACTTATGGAGGACAGGACCCTGGCACTCAAACTGGGCGATAGTGACTGGAGCTCCAGCACAATATCCAACAACTTGTCTTTTGGGTATTGTGATAATGCTTCTGCCTCGGACAGACACTTCGACGAATCGACAGGGAGGAACTCGGGGAGGAATAGCGCTCCTGTCGGCAATACGGCTTCTCCAAACTGACAGCCTTGGATAAGCAACGGAATAACGACATCGCGCAATTTCTCGACATCAAGCGCATCCTTTAAAACAGACAACGGGGCATCTTCGCTGCTGGCACGAGGCTTGGCCGCCAAAGGCAGTCTTTCCAGCAGAACCGAACCAGACTGACGGACTGATTCTCGCAATATTTCTTCCTGCTTGGACCAGTAGTTTGATCTCAGCCATGCTAGCAAATGCTCAGCAGCAAACCGCAGCACTGGTAGAGAGGGGAGCTGGTTATGCGTCGATTCGTGGCGCAAATCGACGATCCACAATGGGATCCCAATGCGCTGGGCGAGTGCACTAACTGCGGCCGCGTATGTCCCTTTTTGAGAACCGTCAACGAGCCCATTCACACAGCGCACAATCGCAGCAGCATATGCAAGGGACAGCTCCATGTGGGAACGTGCGCTGACGCCGATAGCGTGGTGCTGGTGGTTGGCCATTTGCTCGTGGACGCCGATCTCGACGAGTTGCGCCGTCGCGTTCACAGAGACCGGCACTTCCCCGCGGCTTCTCCACGCCGCGACACGGGAGATGGCGCGCTGCTGCTCGTAGATGTCGCTGGAGAAGAGCCCGACGTGGACGTCCTGCCACTCGCGCCACTCGCGCCACCGCGCCACGCTTCGCCTTCCAGCCATCGTGATCTCGCCAATTGACCTGTTCACCAGCCCTCGGCACGTAGTTTTGACCAATGAGAGACCCATCACTCGTAACAGTGACCATTAATGACACTAAATGTGGAGACAAGTGATGAGCAGGGTAAATGGGGGCAATCTTCGTTAGGCGGACAATTCCAGATACTACTTCACAATGGACGGGGAATAACACATAGCACCGACTCTCGCGAGTCTCCCATTCGACCTGGGAGGCGGGACGTCAGTTTTCAATACTCAGAGTAGGCGGAGGATGCGGACGGAGACACTTGCTGGCAGCAGAAGCAATTGTCCCAGTTCTTTTCACAGCGACTGCAGTGGCTCGCGTCGCTGGCCTCGCTGGCGTGGCTGCGCTCATGGTAATGGTGCTGCGGGTACAGGCCATCGTCGTCTCCGTTGCAATAGCAGTGCGTCCACTTCTGCATGCATCGCTGGCACGTGTCGGCATCCACCACCGGTGGAGGCATCTTCTTGTGCGGCACCTCTGCGTACGTCGGCATCGTCTTCGCTCGCAGACCCGCGACCTTGATCTCCTGCTGCTGGCGCTTGTCCTCGATCGCTTGGAGGATGTGCGGCTTGACGTTGGACGGAAAGAGTTGATCGTGGTTGATCTGCAAGAAGGTCTTGAGCACCGCGTTCTCGATGTTCGCTCGCGCGTGCTCGCAGTCGTCAAATCTCTTGAAGCAAATACACCGCAGCATGTGGCGCAGGAAGAGCGCCAAGCTGTCCATGCGCTCCTTGACCACGGCTCGCTGGCTCGAGCGCAGTAACCGGCGGCGCGGAAAGTGGTAGTCGGCGATGAGCGGCTCGTACATCTCGCAGTAGTTGCAGTGGCCCCAAGACACAAACTCGATGAGCTCTTTACGAAGCTTGAAAAAGTCCGAGTACCGCCGCTTGACGATGACCTTGCTATGCGTCGCGTGGTTGCGCACGACGACCGTGTACATGGTGAACTTGTGCTTCTTGGCGTCGGGCCCGAGCTCGAGCTCCTTGTTGGCCGTGATGCTCACGTCGATCGACTCTTCGTCGTACATGGTTGGATTCCTCTCGGTCTCGCGGTGCCGACAAGCCTCTCGAGGGCTGCGGCAGCGGCTTGCTAATGGAGATATGAACAGACACCCGCGCGCCTTCAAATCGCGCTGTCGTCGGCTCGTGACAATCGGAGTGTTGCTCCTTCCATGCAGAGGAAGGGCGAAACGCTTGTCACCAGAACCTCACAAACGAGGTTCAATAGACCCCAAACCGGACAAGGGGTAGGGCATGTCAGAAGCTGCGATCCCAGAGGCGCTGGTGATTGGCCGAAAGCTGTAGAACACAGGATCAGGCGTAACCGTAAACGGTTACATTCGTGACCGTAACCGAAGCACTTCCTGCAGTCAGTCTCCGTCTTTTCCTAAAATTCCAGAATCGAGCCTGTTCTACAAAGGCGGTCCGCGTGAGAAATCCATGTCCAGGCCATGGAAGGATTTGGAGCTGCCCAGGAGCTATTTTCTACAGCGGCCTTCTATCCATCGCCCGCCTACGGCGGATCGCTGCCGATTTTTGCTCCTCTTCTTGTCGGTTCCATCGCAGATGCCGCTGGCGGCCTCTCCCTCTTGCTCTCTCCAATGCTTACGACCAGCCGAGACCGGCGCCTCTGCTCGGTGCCACAATCTGTAGAATGGGTACAACTCACGTCTATGAGGGCATCTGGATCGCACCCAGGAGTAGCGTCCAGGTCGCTTGCTGACTGGGTACGGACTCGCAGCCTGGGATGGCTGAGCCATCATAGGCGCAGTCTCCCGGCGGTAGAGGACGCCGAGATCCAGAGAGTGTGGGCTGATTCCCAGGTGGCCCCGCTCGCTTGACAAGGCGGTGACCGTTGGCCTCGTCTAGGTCTCTTTCCGGTGGGGATGGGTTCTAGCCGGGCTTTGGCCAACAGCGCCAGCCGAGTTTCCGTCTCCTTTGCACTGTTCCCTTTCGACCAGAGGGATCAGGTGAGACCGTCGGAAGAGTCAGGTCGTTGGCGCTCTTCTTACAGTACAGAGAGGCCTACTGTACCTCTGTTGCGCGGCCGCAGGGACGCTCGTCGAAAGTGGACGCCAGTGTTGAACTAGTGGTCGCGGCTGGATGGATCGACGTGACTTCTTCACCAGGCTTGGCTGTGACTTCTCCTTCGGCATTTCGATGGCGCGCATCCAGGTGAAACTTGTGGATGGTGGTCATGTTGAGTCCCCTCCACCCAAGATGACTAGACCGGCGCGTCGAGAAAGCCCCCGAGAAGGCCGATCTCAGTGTAAAGTCGGAGTCGGGCGATTGTGGATGCAGTACTAGAGGGAGCTTGCCGCCTGTCCCTGCAGTCTGAAACTTTCTGGTTGCAACTCGCCGAAATGGCCAAGGTGCCAACATAGGAGGCTGTGAGGATACGAGGTCAATATGTTTGTGTAAAGCAAGGAGTGGAGTTCGATTATGAATCTAGACGAACTCCTGAGTACGACAACTTTCTCGCTAACGCTTGCTTATATAACGACATTGAGGAGTGGTCGTCTCCCATCACGTTTATTGGTTGCGCGGGATGAAGAGGCTCACAGGGGTGCCGCACTCGGCCGACTTGCCCGTGTACGTGAGCAGGCCAGTGCTCTGGTTGATCTTGAAGACATGGATGTTGTTCGAGTTCTGGTTGGCGACGATCAGAAACTTCTTGTAGATGGTAAAGCTGCGGGGCACCTGGCCGCGGGTCGGTTCGTGACCGAGCGGCGTGAGCTGGCCGTTGCGAGCGATCTGGAAGATGGCAATGCTGTCGTGACCGCGGTTCGAAGAGAAGAGGAAGTTGCCGCACTCAGACGTCTGGATCTCAGCGCTCGACGACTGGTTCGTGAATCCGGCCGGCAACGTCGAGACCTGCTGCGTAGCGTTCAGCGAGAGCGTACCAGTCGAGGCTTTGAGGTTGTACACGGCGATCGTGTTGGCAAGCTCGTGGAGCACGTAGGCGAACTTCTTGCTGGGGTGGATCGCCATGTGGCGAGGACCCGAGTTGTACGGGCGCTCAATGAACGGGGTCTTTGGGTTCGGCACGAGCTTGCCAGTCTTGGCGTCGAGGTTGTACTGATCAACACGGTCGCTGCCCAGATCCGCGCCAAACGCGCCGGTCGAGCCCTTACCAACCCAGGTCACACTGTGCATGTGCGGGTCGTCACGCGCGACCTTCTCGTACTGGTGGAAGTCAGTGGCCGCGCCGAGCGAGCCGTCTGAATTGACGGGGTAGATGCTCACACTGCCACCGTTGTAGTTGGCGACGGTGACGTAATTCTCGTCCGGGCTCACTGACACGTGGGCCGCGCTGCCGCCGCCCGACTCAACGCGGTTGAGCTCGGTGAGCGTGCCGGCGGCGTCGTAGCTGATCGCGTAGACCCAGCCAGTGACCGTGCCGTTCCTGAGCACCGACGGGTCCGAGACCTCGTTGACGGCGTAGATGACGCGCTTGCCCTTCTTCTGGAGACCCGAGACGAACGTCGGGTTGAAGCCGAAGGCCTTGGCGCCGACGGGCGTGAGCGAGCCGTCGCCCGTGTTGAACTGGAAGACGTGGACGCCCTTGCCCGTGCCGTTGACCCAGCCTTCATCGCGTGAGTAGGTGCCAGCGAAGAGCAGCACGTTGTCGCCCGAGGCATCGGGCTTACCCTCCGGCAGCACGATCTGGCGCGCCGGGTTCGGGATGTCGACCTCGATGGTGGCGTTCTGCGCCACGACGGCGGTCGCAGCGGCGGCCGCGGCAGAGAGGGCGAGTCGGAGGCACCGCATTGTGAGCGTAGTGGGTTGCTGGTCGTAAGTTGCCGAATGAATCGTCGCCTGACGCACCGGTCCCGGGAGAGAGAGAGAGAGCAGAGGACGCGCGAGGGGAACGGCCACTCGCGCACGCCCAGCCCTCTGCAGCAGACTGCGCCCACTCACATGAGCGGACTAGATTTCTCCGTCGCTTCCCACGTCTGGATCTCCCGCCGCGACGCCGCGTTCCCAGATGGCACATGTTCAAGGACCCGACCACCAGCCGATTCTTCCGTAGCGCAAAACGAGCCCACAAAATCGTCTGAGTGGCAAAAGACGGTAGGTCCGAAGGAGAGACCGTAGTATGTTCGGTACCTGGTTTTGAGAATCTGCGACGTGTGCGCAGCGCAGGGAGCATTAGTTCGTCGGCGATCGTGTACTGAACTTGGTGTGATCAGGAACTTCCAGTCCCATGATCCATCCACGGGGCTGCTTCGTCCAACGCCAGACGAGCGGCGTGCATGCGTGGGGCCGTCATCCTGCTCAGCGCTAGGGCCAGGATCTTCCATGGCAGACGCCTTTGTTCAAGGCCGGCTGCGTCGACTTCTTCACCGAGCTTTGATGGCTGCTGAGCTTAGTTTTGTGTTTGCCAGAGGACAAAATGCTTGCTGTAACCAACGAGGAGAACTGGTTCGTTTAGTCCGACACAGTTCTCCTCGTTGGTTACAGCAAGCATTTGCGATACGATGCTGAAGGACATCTCCTCGCGTAAAGATCCTCGGCGTCCACTATCGCACGAAGTGGCGTTCACGCATGCGACAAAGGGAACACAATCGCGATGGCGTCCACTCATCGGGATCGGAATCCCTCTACTTGATGGATGCGTCCCCAGCTACAAGTGTGCATTCTCGTCGAGGTGACTGGCACTCTCACAATCTTGGTGCCTGTAGCCAGTCCACAATCTGACTTTCCACCGCGATAATCAATCCCTTGTTCCTGTAGTCGAACCCATGGTTGCGATCTTAAATCAAGCTGGCAGCGGTGGTGGCTTCCGAACCAGCTCGTCTTCGAGCTTTTCCTCAAGCAAGTCAAATTGGCAGATGAACTTGAGTTCCTGAGGGGTGCCACCCAAGGATGTTGGGGAGTAGATCGATGAGGTGTACTTTTCTCGGAAGGTAGGTGGCCCTTCTTGAAGAGTATAGTTGCTTTTAAGCAACTATACTCTTAAGCGTGTCTTCCTATGGTCTTTCTATAAAAAGACCATAGGAAGACACGCCATCACGAAAAGACAGGGACAATGATATGGGTAGCCATTACGGCATTTCTTTCCATACCGAACAAACTCATTGCCCAAAATTTCGACAGTTCTCTCTCTTGCAATCGACGTCTTTCGGCATAGCTCTTGATAGAAACTGATGCGCCGAGACTCGTCGGGAGATGAAAGTTGGAGTCTAACGAGAGAACTACGATAGCTTGGTTTTTGTCGATGCAGGAGCGCCTACGGCGCTTGGGCCAAGTCAAGTGTGGTGGCCCGCCACTGGAGAATGTCACCATGAAGTAAGGGGGGTAGTCCGCGCCATTCGGGGCGAGCGGACGGATGAAATGTCTGGAGGCTGCGCTTGGAGTCCATCGCGACATTGGCAGCGTGGTCGGCCATCTTGTTGAATTCGCGGAGGTGGTGACGCCACTCGCGAATCTGATGGCGGTCGGCCAGGTGCCGTATTTGTGAGTATAAACGACGGAGTCGTTCTGAACGGGGAGGTCGATATTGGGAAACTTGCCGCAATATGAGCTGGCTGTCCCCGATGACCGTGAGTGGGGTCCAGTGATGAGTCTCTGCTGCCACTAGCCCGGTGTGGAGCCCAACATACTCTGCGTAGTTGTTGGTCGTGGATGGGTCCGCAAGGCTCATGGCCGCGCTCCAGATGAGTTCCGGAGCAGAACCGGTTGTGTCCACGCGGACAACCACTGCCCCGGCTCCTCCGGGGCCGGGGTTGCCTCGGGACCCGCCATCAAAAAAGAGGAGGAAGCCGACGTGGTCTGTCGCCGCAGGCAGGGTGCCCGTAGGGATCTGGCCTTGGAGGAGACGGCAGACTTGTTGTAGTGCCACCACGAGCACATGTTCTGTGGCGTGTTGCCGGAGCTTGGCTGCGCACGCTGTCAGCGTGCTCACCGCCACAGCTTCCGCCTGTGCATTCGTCCAGGGAGAGTGCTCCGGTGGGGCTTGATGCCGCCAGCGCCACAGGATCTGGAAGCAGGGCCGAGACTCGTCGGGATGGAGGGGTTCTTGCGCGTTCAGCGTTGGCTTCGAGTACTGTGTCCTGGATGCTGAGATACGAAACGGGTGATCATCGTCTGCTGCGGGATCGTTCAAGCCGGGAGTGTCGTGTCGAGTCCGCGAGAGCATCTCCACGGAGGGTGCGGGGCTACGGAATGATGGTTTCTTGCGCGATCTATGAATCATAGATCGCGCAAGAAACGTAAGAAATCACAGGCAGAAGAATCATAGACTATGATCCTTCTGCCTGTGATTTCTTACGAGGCCAACACATCCACGACGCGTGGCGAGTCCGCGATCGCGAGGGTCGACTGATCATGCGAAAGCCATAATGTTCATGGGCACGCGGACTGCAAGCCAGCGGTTGGTGGGCTGCGCTGACACCCGTCGGCGTCCACTGTTGACGTACGAATCAACGACAAAAGCCTGATCTCAGACACGGGATCTTCAACAAGACCTACACCGACTTCTCTCAGGTGTTCAGTTCAGGCTAGGAATATTACTGTACCACATCACTAAAGTACGCCCCCAATCTGTATTTAGTGTGAGCCACACTATATGGATAGAAGATGCCCAAAATTGGAATTGGCCATTTTGGAAGGACTTGAACACTGTGGGTTATGTGACCACCACAAGCATCCCATTCGCGCGCTCATCGTGCTCGCTGTGTGCTACAGAGCGTGCAGACTGGCTCCACTGACAATGAGCGACGACCTCGCCAACTTCTTCCCTCAGGTGCGAGCGAGCGAGGCGGCTGTGCGCCGACGGAGAGAACCCATGACTGACGACTACTCCATTCGCAAGACGATTGCGCCACCCCTGCAGCTCTCGAAAGAGCTCGAGGCGCTCAACGAGTTCCTCGCCCACCAGCACTTGCACTCGTCGAACGAGCGCGAACTCGCCGGTGCGTGGACGGCGAGGTCGCTTCGTTCTTCTGCTCTGACTGACACGCTCGACTGTCCAGAACTCGCGCAATTGAGCGAGAAGCAGCTCGAAGCCAAGATCCGCGAGCTCGAGAACTGGAACTTCCGGCTCAATCTGGACGAAGGTGGGGCCGCATGGGTGTGGCTTGGTGTGTGGATCGTCTTGTTGAGTTCTTGTGGTCGCTGTGCAGCGAAAGAGTTCCAGGCAGGGATCCAAATGGGGATCCTGCACGACGCGTCCAGTGAGACCCAGAAAGCCACATGACGCGAATAGAGTTGCGATTGCTGAATGGCGTCGTTGTGTCGTCCCAAACTGTCAAAGTGTCTCTGAATCTCGGGAGAAAAAGAAGAGTTTCCCCACTGGTGTCACGTGGTCTCGACTATTGTTGCACTGTCGTTGTGGATGGGAAATGAATACCCACACAACTCATTGACGCTCTCCCACTGACGACATCAACAAGTTGCACACTCGCGTCCCGTCTTGCATGTGCGACCTTCCGTCGGGACTCATGAGAAGCTGTACATGGCTACACTCGGTGCCTTGCATATTCAACAATTGCCGCTGGACGTGCCGCCGGAATTAGCCGCTTTTAGTGACCGGGTGGATCCCACGATCCCCAGCCGGGCGGGCGTCGATCTCGGCCATCTAGATGGAGCCTGCTAGCGTGGCGCCGACTCGTCGCCGAGTCCTTTGCCTTCTCTCCACCCAGCATTCTCAGCATTCTCTCGGTCTTCATATTCGTATTTAGTAGGACCCGAACGGTACAGCGCGATTCAGTCCACAATCGCGTTGGCAGGTGGACCTCCTCATTCTCGCCAAAGACCGCAGCTCGTCACGAGTGACGTCGACGTGTCTGCTCGGTGGATGGGAGCCGAGCGACGTGTCTCTCTGCTTCAATGGTGACGACGCAGCTGTCGCCGCGCTCCGTGGCCGGCACGCCGCGCAGCAGCAGCAGCAGGCGCCTGCGCCGACAGTGCACGGCCGACGACTGCTCCAAGGTCGACGCCGGCGGTGGCTTCTGCGTGGCCCACGGCGGCGGCAAGAAGTGCGCCTTCCCGGGCTGCCGCAAAGGGTACCAGACGGGCGGCTACTGCCGCGCCCACGGCGGCGGTGCGCGCTGCCAGGTCGAGGGCTGCGGCAAAGTGGACGCCGGCCGCGGACTCTGTCGTGCCCACGGCGGCGGCAAGCGATGCCAGCACGACGGTTGTCCGAAGGCCGACGTTGGCGGAGGCTTCTGCACGGCCCACGGAGGTGGCAGGCGGTGCTTCGAGCCCGGTTGCACGAAGATTGACCAAGGAGGTGGCAAGTGTCGCGCCCACGGCGGCGCAAGACGATGCCAAGAAGAAGGATGCGACCACCCGGCGAGAGGCGCCTCGGGGCTCTGCAGCGACCACGGCGGCGCTCAATTATGTGCAACGCCCAACTGTCGAAGGATCGCCAAGGAAGAAGGTGGGAAGTATTGTTCTGGGTGTGCGAGAGACCGGATGAAGCAAGAAGAAGCCGTCAAAGAACGTGAGATGGACCAGGCGATGCCGCCGTTCTCCGTGATGCTCGCGAGAAATTCGCCGGCATACTCCCCGCCGTATGACTACACGTCCGCGGGCAGTGCCAGCATGGACCCCTTTAATGCCTTCGTCGCTGCTGCGACGACTGTGGATGTCTCCCACCCTCAGTTCAGTGAAGGCTTCCAGGGTCCGTCGTCTCCGATCTTCATTAGCGAGTCCGTTACGATGGGAGTTGAAAACGAACCAGGAGAGATTGATGACCAGGGAAGGAACCACGGGAGCTGTTTGGACAACGGTTGCTCCAAGAGCTTTGGCGGACGATGCAACTGCAAAGTCGGATGCATGTGCTGCTCGCGAGCTAGAGCCGCGGAGAGGGAGCGAAGAACCGCGACGGATGAGGTTGGGCGGGCAGGAAACGGCGGTGACGCATCTTCACCTTCGACTTCGGCATCACCATCACCACCTGCCGTGTCGTATTTACCTCTACCTCAACTCGTCGTAAAGGTGGACGAGTGCCCTCTGCCAGAGGATCTAGTGAAGTCAGTTTTCGCGTCGCTCTCCGGCGTGAGGAGCGTTTGCGTCCTGCACCACGTAGGTGAACAGGATGACCCAGACTCGTCCAGTTCGGAAGGACGCAGTCAAACACTCTTTCTTCGGTGCGAGCCGGACTTCGATGCGACTTCACTCGAGCTACTTTATCATGCAAACATACGATATCGAGTGGAGGAGACGTCGACGATCGCTTGGTCGTACAAGGAAGTGGTGGTGAAGGTGCCCGACATGATGTGCCCCGGTAACTGCGGGCGCACGGTGATGAACGCGCTTCGCCAATTGTCGTCAATCCACACGGCGAATCTCATGTTTGAAGAGCGCTGCGTGGTCGTACGTGGTAACATGGGTGGGGACGAGCTGTGCGCAGCCATCGAAGCCGTTGGCTTTGAGCCAGTCGTGGTCACTGAGCTGCTCCTGCCAAAGCGATTCAAGTTTCGCGTCAACGATTTCGCGAGTGTGTACTTCCTCGGCAATCAGCTTCGCAAGCTGCTGCAGGACGTGGACGGCGTCGAGAACGTCCTCTTGCTCGAAAACAGAGCGGAAGTGCTCGTAGAAGGTACTTTAGAGGACGCCGGACCATTGCTCCAGGCAGCGAACGCAAATCGCATCATGATGGTCGAGATTCCGGAGGAGACTGTTGGGCCACTGGTTTCGCCTTTCGATCCAACGAGTGTGGGGCGACCGTGCCACGAAACCAACGGATCGAAGGAGAAGACGAGCCAGTCCGAAGGAAGCGACCACGTCTGCGACGTCAATGTGTGTCCCCAGAACGGCTGCGAGCAGTACATGATGACCGTGGCGCATACGGCTGCACTGGCCGTCGGCTGGTCCGTTCCTGGCTGTGCTATGGGCTGGGGTGGCGAGTGCACATGCGGTGAGAATTGCAAGTGCAAAGGTTGTCCGCAGCACAATCCTGGAACGTGAGCAGTCGACCTCGTGTGTGTCATATGTTTCGTCGCCAAGACGGAACAGCGCGAGGGGCGATGGCGGTGTGCCCGAAGCTCTTGATCTTGACGTCCGACACAACTCCAGCGCCGGGAAAGTATGCATCATGGGCTCCCTGGGTGGTCCGCTGCTTCTCACGTTGTTTCAGCTCAAGCTTCGTGAGTTGGCGCGCCTCGTGGGCCTTGGTGGGCTTGAGCAACGTGGCCTCTCGCGTCGATGGTGATCCTTCCGAGTCAGTAGGTGATGCAGCAGCTGACGATTTCTGCCTAGTAACTGACTTTGGTCGCTCCGGCAGCGTGGATTGCTTCAGGCGTCGCTCCTCAATCGCTTGGAGCTGGGCACGTTTAGTTTTTGCCAGTTCAAGGGCCTTCCGAGATCTCTCAAGCAGCTCTTCGTTCGAAACCTACAAACAGACGATTAGTTCGGAACTGACCAGGCCTTTTTCATTGATGACGTCACACCGGAGACGATTGCGTGGTTTGCTCAAATGGGGCAAGGCGCCGCTGTGACGTGGATGCCTCTTGCTCGCGCTGGAGTTTATAGAGCAAGACTTGCTGCTTCTTCTCCAGTAGCTTTTGTCGTTTCTAGGCGGAAAGCGTATGTTGATAAATATATGACAAAAAAACACTTAAGAGATGCTTACCTTTGCCTCAATTGCGTCTTGTTGCGCACGCTGCTCCCGTTCTTGTTCCCGAAGCTCTATTGTGCGCTTTTGTTTCTGCTTTCGCCACTCGTCCAGCTTGCGAGCTTGCTCTTCTCGCTCCTTGGACTCCATCAACGCCCGACGCTTCTGCTGTTCCTCCGTAATGGTTTGTTCTGCTACAATCTCGACTTCCAGTCCTGCGCCTGCCTCCTCTGTGTGATATAGTCCTTGCTTGATCAGCTGCTGCCTTTCGCTCTCTTTCCGCTGCTTCCACTGCTGGATCGCCACTTTTTTCTCGTGCAATAGCTGTAAATGACTCAAGTACCAGTCGAAATGGTTGCGCACGGCGTTCTCGCTTTTTGTTACTATCACCTTGAAACACTTGCGCAAGAATCGTGCAACGAGAGTCTCGTACTCAGCACTATTGTCTTGGTTCGAACACTCGAGAGAAGAATGATTGAGCATCAGAACCTCGTCTGTGAGCCCGCATTTGAGCAACGTGGATGCGAACACAGCATGGTCACGGTCGTCCCAGCCGCCTTTAAGACCCCCTGACTGGAGGATCTGCGCATTCAGCGACCGCACGAGCTTGATGAGATCCAACTCGCTCTTGGTCGAATCTGTGCCCGATTCGAGATCCAAGAGACGCGGTTGGTCTGGACGGTCCGACTCCAGACCAATTGGCTCACTCTCAACAACCCGGCGCCGTGCGCCTACGACGCGCCGCCTGTCTGTGGTCGACTTCGCATGTTGCTTTGTTGCCAAGTCTTGCTGCTCCCAGGACTCAATTTTCCCTAGAAAAGCTCCCAGGTCGCGATCCAGCAGTTTCTCTTCCAAAACGTACGAATCGAATTTCTCTCGTTGGGTGACGCGAAATGCACCCAACGCCAATTCAAACGCGTCCATCGCCTCTTGGAGATCGTGAATGAACTGTGTTCCATCTCGCATGGCGTGGACCATGTGCATGACGTTGTCGGCTTGATCTCGCAGGGTGTTAAGCTGATTCTGTAGATCACGAGCGTCCTGGAGCCTACGCTGGTCACACTCATCTATTTGCTTCTGGATCGACATCGCTGTGGTCAACGCTTCGTCTCCACAGCTAGTAGTAGAGCCTGCCGATGAATAAAACGATTGCCACCAGGTCTGGCATTCCCTCTCCAAGAGGCCAACACGCTGGGAAAACTGAAGCTGCTTCTCGATCCACTCGAGTTCTTCACGTGTGAGCTTCCGGGCAGAGGATGCGCCGGCGCCAACACGTCTCCTCGCAGTACCAATCACCTGGCGCATACCCTGCGTCTGAGTGTGTGCAGCCTGTGTCACTGGTCGAGCGGCAGATGGTTGCGAATGCTGCACCGTTGGTGTCGTTGTCGTCCTCGGTCGATCGGATCTCTCCGTTTGAATGCCACCTCTCGCATCGCGAACCGTCTTGCGCAGTCTACTCACCTTTGAATCGCCGTCCTCCGCTGCATAACGACTCTCTATCACGGCCTCCACCGTGCGCGACGCTCGCGCCGAGTGACCGACCACGGGCGACAGCGCACGTCCGTTTCGCGTCCGTGGAGATCCGCCGGTATCAGCCGACGGCTGCAGATGCTGTTCGTGGATGTGGCTCTCGCTCACATGTCGCAGCTGCTGGAGACGCTGCGCCTGTTGTCCGCCGAGCGCCACGGCGCCGCGCTGCCGCCTCACGAACGGGATGCTCGCAGTCTTCATACACCCGACGCCTCTTCGCAGCCAACTCCCCAATTATGTCACTATCGAGCCCCGTCACTATTTAGCTTCAATGTTCCAAATGTGTCACGAAGGTCGCACGAAAGCGTGATGGTCATATGTAATGTTGCGAGAAGGTTCCTCTTCCTGTGAGTGTAGCTCCAGTTCCCATTTTGACAGGTCGGGGATATACCATGGCCGGCCGAGTGGGTGCGAAGGCCAATGGGGCGCTCAAAGAAGAGACGTTCGTGCTGCGCGCGACGCCGTCGATCAAGCGCTACAACATCGCGCGCTTCGACGTGCCGGACGTGCCCAAGTTCGCCGCGTGCGCGCAGCCCGTGATGATGTACCGTGAACCGGAAAAGGTCGAGGAGGAAGAAGAGAAGAAAGAGGAGGAGGTCGGGTACAACCCGGCGCTACGCAAGCGCCGCCGCCGCCGCCGCAACACGCGCACGGCCAACTGGGTTATCGAGGACAACGAAGGCAAAAACAAGTTTGTCGGCGCCTTCGAAGGCGGCCAGTCGTCCATGTACTGCCTCTTTGTCAAGAACCGCCACAATGACGAGTTTAGCGTGATCCCCGTGGAGCAGTGGTTCCGCTTCAAGAAGCCGCTCAACTACCGCACGCTCACGCTCGAAGAGGCCGAGGAGCTCAACAACGAGAAGAAGCGCGCGGTCGAGCGCTGGCTCATGAAGCACAAGATGTTTGCCGACGACAAGAATGACAGCGGCGACGTCGTGGGTGGCCCGCGTCTGCGCACGGGTGCTGTCGGCGGCGGCGGCGGCGGAGGTGGCGCCAAGAAGGCAGGCGAAGGTGGCGACGACATCTTTGAAGTCAAGGAGAGCAAGCCCAAGCGCGCCGCACCGCGTCCGAAAAAGGTTGAGACGGAGGCTACGGGCGAAGATGGCGGCGACTTCGACGAGAAATTTGACGATGACGAGAGCGAAGCCGAGATTGAGAACGACGACACCAAGGTCATCGAGTCGGACTCAGAGGAAGACGAAATTGTTGAGGGCGACGCTACGGGCAAGCTCAACGAGACGGGGCAGGCCATGAAGGACTTGCTCAAGCGTGCGCAGAGCGGCGAGATGGACGCTGCGAACGACAAGGAAGAGGCTGAGGAAGGCTCGGACGACGAGTATTCGGCGCAGGATATGGAGAAAGTGCGCCGCGATCTTGGTGGCAACATCATTCGCGACCGATCGGCGGCGTCCGGCACCGAGACAGACGAAGCTACTGGCGGTGCATCAGATGCAGAGAAACCCACCGAGACTGGTGCTGCAGGCGCTGCGAAACCGGCAAGCGCGAGTGCTGAGTCAGCCACGAACGGCAAGCGACCTGCGGAGACGCCGGTGCCCGACCCGACGCCAACCAAGCAGTCCAAGCCAACACCTGGCCCCGCAACGCGCCTCACAGAGGCTGGTGTCCAGCAAGAGCTCATGCGTTACGGTGGCCGCATGAAGAGTCGCGATTTGCTCAAGAAGCTCAAGAAGCTGCTTGTCACGGACGATGACAAGGCTATGCTCAAGGACATCTTGCGTACGATTTGCGAGGTAGAGAAGGATGCGATCGAAGGCAACCTGTTCGTCCTCAAGTCTCAGTTCCGTTAGGGTACTTGGGAAATGGAAATGTCTTCTTTCGTGGCCTTGTGAGTGCCCACTGCTCATTTCACCCGAATCAGCCTTAGTTAACAAACAAATAAAAAAGCTCGTGATTAGTTCATCAATATCGCCTTGAGGAAGTGAATTCGGACGGCGGCGAGTGCAGCAGGAGAGAAGTCACTGCCCGAGACAGTCTCCAGAGCGTAGAACAGTTCGCCGCCTTCGTCGACTGGCGTGAAGCCACACCATTTCATCAGCTCGGTCTGTTCCTCCGCCGTCAACGCGCCAACACTGGATGAAAAAAACTTGTTGCTTGCCCGAATTTTCTGAAATTTCGGGTCGTGCGGAGAAGCCACGATGTTTTCCAGGTAGCGTGTGACTGAGAACACGCAAGTCAGTGGCCGAAACGCATCCATATAATAGACTAGAACGGGACTTACCAGCTTTAGCAGCCGATTGCTGTTTCTGCCGATCAACTTTCTCGACGATGGCAGCGAGTCGGAGGGCGAGTTTATTTGGCTGAGACTGTGGAGCCTCAGCAACGAAGGCGAGCGGATCTACGAGGTGATCGCCAACATCAAACTGGACGGCTCGGATTTGCACAGATTGAGAAGGAAGCTTGATCTCGAAGTCGCCACCGCCAATTCCACCGCAAGTAAAGCGGCGACCAAAATTCGTCTCCAGTCGAATACAGTCTGTCCAAGCCCCCTTTCGACCCGATAGTTTGATGAGGTACTCATCAGGTAGCAACGCGTGTTCGAAAGTTGGAGACTGGATCGAGTCTCGAGCTTTTTGGTTGCCGACTAGTGGTCCTTCCACGGTTACAATTGCGCCGTTGCCTTGCTCTTTTTGATAGACCAATTGAATCCCATCGAAGAATTCGCCTCCCCACACTGCAATAGTACATAGAGAAAGTTACTCTCAAAGCATCTCTCCCCAACATTTGTGCATCCCACTCACTTTTGGCATGGCTGACGCGATAACCGGACTGCAGCCTTGCCTCGTGGTGACTACAGGTCTTGTCGGGCCTGGGACCAGAGGAGCCATATGCTTGGAGCGGAGGCCAACACACGAAGCGCTGTTTGATCGTGCCATTGAACTTCTGGACCTCTGCGTCCTTTGCCATATCTAAAATAGCGAAATGGCTGATGACAGGAGTGACAGCTCGAGTGCCTGAGCGACCGGCGAAAGACTTTGACTCCACGATAAGGGTTTCCCCACGCTTGATGGCAATTCTTGTAAGAGATCTTAGCACCTCCTTCGCGTTGATAGCGACAGAGGTCCCGCTCGTTTGCACAGTAACAGAGACGTGACTGTATGCTCCAATCAAATGTGCTTTTTCGACTGCACCATTCACACCAACTTCAACAGAGAACTCGCTGGTCGCAGCATCGTAGAAAATAGCTAGCACGCTTTCGTTTGACTCTGCCGAACGAAGTGATAATATCTCACCATCTTCAGCCAATCGCCGAGAATCTTGATCAAAACGAACAAGCCACGAGAGAGTGAACTCGTCCAAGTCAGGAACAGAAAGCGAGAGTATGCGTCCAGGAAGTAGCTGAGCACCGTACACCAGTTGTTCTTGTCCATCTGGCCCGGGAATCCGAAATGGTTTTCGCAAAGGAGCATCTGTATGGGCATGGCGACCGTAGCCCGAGATATCAACGAGAGGGATGGGAGACTTCAACTTATTCGAGTCTTGAAGCGGTAAATAAAGGTGAACTGGCTGGGACAACATGAAATCACGGATGTCACCTGGTGTGGGACACAGAAACGATTCCAATCCATGCGAAGAGAAATCGTGGGACTGAATAATGGCAACATCCTGAAGCGCTTGGGCTGCACGGTCAGTTGGTGACACACCTGGATACAAGAGCGACCGCTTGTGCATGCAGCTTGGATTGTTGCAATCAGAACCACGATCACACCCAAGAAGCATGCCCTTCGCCAGAGCCTGAGTCAGTTCAGGAATCGACGGCTGCACACCAACAGTTCTATGACCGACGCGGGGATACCCTTCCCCTCTCGTAATCTCTTGTGCTGCGCTCTTGCCGTCTTCTTGTCGCTGACTCTTCCACTCGTCTGACCCAGATACACGCCCCTGAACTTCCTCTGCGCTCGCCTTTCGGGTTTGCTGGAGCTCCGCTTGCTCGCGAGATGCTCTGATGTCGAGAATTTGTTTGCGCTCGTCCGAGATCTTACGTCTCAACTCTTGGTTGAGACCCGCTATAGTCGAAGCGAGCCACGCTTCACCCACATCAGTTCGACGCAGTTTCATATCATCCCAGTTTTGAGTGTACCGCTGCGCTGTGTCGACAACTTCTTCATGAGAGAAAGAAAATATGTACGATAACTTCTTTCCCCATCCAACCTCGTACGTCAGAGGGCGGTCAAGTTGGTCCTCGCATGAGTCGCAGTGAAGCCATCGCTTGTGATAGTCAGAATACACTTCTGTCCAAACGTGATCGGTCACGTCAAGAACATAGCGGGCTTCAAATCCCATGGCCCGGCAGCACAAGGTGAAGCAATTGGCCCACTCCCCACAACGCCCCGTCCGCGTATCCAGCAGCTTGACAGGGTCATTGTAGCGCGGAAATCTCGTGGAACCCTTGCACTGAGGACATTGATAAACTTCGACACGACCCGCTTGCCCAGCTACTTCTTCAGGAGTCGACGGTGGATCAGTGCGTACGATCTGAGTTTTCTCAAAAGAACACGTTGCACACTTCGGCTGGTTCATCCACGAAAAGAACTCTCGCTTGAACCAGTGTGTAAGTTGCATCACGAGCTCATCTTGATAAGAAGGCAAAGGATTTGGATTTGCACGAGCTCGCTCGTTCAGGGTCGTAACTGGGATCCGCTTCAGCGCTTCTGCTTGAACTCGAGGATCTTCGTATGTCTTCACACGCTCCATTCCGCCGACAAGGCGGCTCCTTATTGCTGGCTGGTGCTGGCGGTAGTGGTTTTCTAAGAACGCACTATCTGCACGTTGACGAGACGCGTCAAGATTTGCCAACACTGAGTCACTGCTTGGGGAGCAACCACTTGCGACGACCGAAGTTTTAAGTGAATCCGCATGGCGACTTCGGAAGAGACACTCTCCAAACGCGCCGTGAGCTGTGGCGCACGCGAAACCTCCAAGCGGAGCGAGTTTGTAGCAGAGGAAGTGCTTCTCTGTGCCCGTGTTACCCTGGTTCAGGTTGTTGGGGATCATGACAAACCCAGACGGGACCTTAGACTCACCGACAGTGAGCACGATATCCGTAACCGCGAGACTTGAGGTACTTTCGTCGGCACTCGTCGATATCGTCTCATAGCTGAGAAACACTGAGGTGTCGCTCGCACTCCCGCTGTTACAGTCCACGGACAGCCGAACGCCACTGACTCGGACTGGTTCAGTGTTACGTAGCTGGTGGTGAACACTCAGCTGTGCGATGGCTCTCGTCCCGCCGCGCTTCACGAATAGGTGCACGTACTCGCCCGACGACGAGTAATTGAGGTCCCCCGTGATCTTGGTGTATCCAGGCGGCGCAGGCACGTCCGCCTCGCCTGCGACCACGAGAATCTCTGATATGAACCGCGCAGCAAGTGCCTTGGACGACCGCCAGTCTAGAGGCGAGAAAGCAGCCGCATCTACGAGAAAAAGAACATGAGCATAACGGTTCCTCTTGTTTGAGTGGTTCTCAGACGAACCTGTTCCACACGTGGTAGCGCAGGCACGGCAGATTAGAGCGTCCGAGCCTCCATGCTGAAAAGACTGAAAGGCCGGCTGGACAATAGGCAGATCACCGAAGACGCACCGCGTGCAGACCTCCTGCCAGTCGGACGGCACGCGCTGGCCAACGTCTGTGGACTTGGCAGCGTTAACAACAAAGAGCCGCTCGCGCTTCCCTGACGACGAGAGAGGAAGCGCCGCCAGCGCCATCGACGCGTCTCGAAAGGGAGAGGTGATGATCTCGCCGCGACTCGTCACGAGGATCTGCTCCTCCGGGAGCAGCCCGACGAGCGAGAGGATCTGACACTGCAACAGGTCGACGTTGATGCCTTCATTGGGCTCCACCGCCGCTTGTACGTAGTGTCTGGCCACCAAATTTCGCCAACAGTTAGTACGGGCCATATATAACATCAAAATCGACACTTCCGCGGCAGAACTCACTCGTGTTGCTCATAGACGACGATGACGTCCGCGAGGTTGTCTCCATCGTCTGCCATCGTGGTTTCAGATCTTCTGGCACATTCCCATACCTTCACGCAACATCACATCCTGTTACCATGTAACCGTTTCAAGCAACCGTCCAGTAACTTTTGTTTCGAAAAACCAGATTTTATCCAACCTGTGTTCATGCGACACGAGTACAGCCCACCTTCGAGCAACACTCGATTCACCGCGTCCTGCCGCACATTTCCAGTGACGACCATACCAAGGTACCTTGGGTGACGTACCATTATTACCTCTTCCTCGGCGAAGTTCCGCGACTAGCGACTTCATGCTGCGGCGC
This sequence comes from Pythium scleroteichum, assembly GCA_023335855.1. Taxonomy (NCBI): domain Eukaryota; phylum Oomycota; class Peronosporomycetes; order Pythiales; family Pythiaceae; genus Pythium; species Pythium scleroteichum. The sequence goes on along the minus strand of JAADVR010000012.1, from coordinate 35,330 downwards.
CCTTTCTCTGCATGGCGCCGGTGCCGCGGCGCGACGGCCGTGCGACCGTTCTTCTCGTTCGCGAACCCGCTCACAAGCCCCGACGCGCTGGTCAAGTCCCACACCGAGAAGAAAATCGTGCCGTTCTCGCCCGAAGAGATGTACGACGTGGTCGTAGACGTGGACCGGTACAAGGAGTTTCTTCCGTTCTGCGTCGACTCGAAAGTGCTGCGGCGGCCGAACGACAACGTCATGGAGGCCACGCTGCGCGTGGGCTTCAAGGTCTTCACGGAGGCCTACACGTCGCGCGTGATCATGAAGCGGCCCGAGAAAGTCGTGATCAAGTCGATCGAGTCGCCCACGTTCAAGCGCATCGACAGGTGAGACGGATGGAGACTGCGGTAGTGCATACGGACTGGAACTGATGGCAAACATGTGGATGTGGCGACAGCGAGTGGGTCTTCCACCGACTGCCCGACCCGAACTCGTGCGAAGTCAACTTCCGCGTGACTTTTGAAGTCGCGTCGTTTCTCCACGCGAACGCGATGAAGTTGTTCTTTGAAGACGTCGCGACGACGCAGCTCAACGCGTTTATCGGCCGAACAGCCAAGCTGCAAAGTCTCCATCGACGATTCGCAGCTCAAAGCCAGCAGCCTCCGAAGTTGCAGCAGCAGGCAGCAGCACCCCAGCAACGACCCACAGTAGCAAATGGAACAGCCCCCACCACCGCCAAACATAGCTCTCGATCGGCAGTGACCGCTACGGCTGCAGCTGTTAACTCGCCTCCGCCATCGTCGTCTCTTGTGGACCATTTGTCCCCGGCAGCCCACAGAGCCGCCTCCATCATCCGTGAAGACGTTTGGTCGCAAGACTATGACAAACTGCGGCGTGCGTTTTGCAAGTATGCTGTGGACGAAGACAAGTTGTACTTTGGTGCTTTCGTGAAGGCCTGTCGAGAGCTCGGGTACCACCATGAAGAACTGCGACACATTGGAGAGAATTCGGCATTAGCAGGTGCCATCTTCTCGAGCTTCGAGTATAGCTCGACGCCGAAGGACTGGCTGAACTTGGATGAGTTCACGATTGGCGTGTATCTCATGACAAAGGGCACGGTCGAAGAGAAAGCTCACACTCTATTCCACATCATCGACAGTGGTGGAGACGGGAAGATCAGTCGCGACGAGCTGCGGTCTGCAATGGAGCGACGCATCCGCACTGTTAAGAAGTTATTCCCGAAGCTGCTGAAGGACCAGTTGATGATGCAGATGGAAGAGACAGATTTGAAGTTCCTGGATGCTGGAGCCGACAAAGCAATATCTGAGGGACTCACTATCATCGAGCAGCTCATGGAAGACATTGAGGAGGATATCCCGCTAGCTGTCAACCAGATCTTCCAAGAAGCTGATCTGGATCAGGACGATTTTATCACGCAGGATGAGTGGTTATTTGCGTGGCAGGTGCACCCTGAGTTCGTCGAGCTCATGACGATCGACGGAATGAAGAAGTTTGCTCAGTGGGCATCTGTCGTGCAAACCAGTGATAGTGGAGAGGATAATGAGGGCGGTGGCGACCGTTGTGATACGAGATTAACACACGTGGACTAACTGGATGGACGAACCAAACCGCAAAATGCGCATTGCTTACGGTCTCAAAAATATGTGAACACTACGGAAATATGAGAGGCGAGGCACCAATACGGCAATCTTCAGAGCGACTCAGGCTCTATTCACGGCGCTTGCACTTGGAGGAGGCCCCACCCGCTGCAGCAGAGGGCTTCGAGGAGATCGGAGCGGGCGTGGACGCTGATGTGTTGAGAGCATCACTGTCACCATCGTTGCCAACCTCGCCAGCAGGGGCATTGTTGCCTCCGTACGGTGCCTTCGACGCCGCTGGAGCCTTCGTGGTCGAGCCACTGTTGCCGCCACCGCTGCTAGCTCCGTTACCAGAGAGCGGGATGCAGGCCTTGTAGATCTGCCACGAGTACTTCTTGCCCATGGGGCGAATGCCGAGCCAGTACCACTTGAGCATGCACTTGCCCTTGCACGCCGAGTAATCAATCTTGTCCGTGAAGGTCGTGTCGGCGATGTCGTAGTGGCAGTTGTCGCCGTGCTTGACCATGACGTCGTCGATCCAGATCTCGCACGGGCCTTCGTGGGTGTAACCCGACGTACGGAAGTCGCCGTTCTTGGGGATAGGCTGTGCCGGCGCGTTTGGGTTCGTGTAACCGCACTCGACGGTCGCGCCCTTGTTGGGCTTGTATGCGCCGGGCTTGTCCATGAACTCGCGCAGGTTCTTGTAGTTGTTGGCCTTGAGGTACGCATTAAAGTCCTTGGTGGTCTTGTAGCCCTGGCTCTCAAGCTTGGCCTGTGGGCCCCAGTTGGTACCGCGGTCCGCGACCGTGTAGACGACCTCAGGGAGGTAGACGCGCTGGTGGGCGTGGACCATGGCGGCCGGGGCCGCGAGCGCCGCGGCGGTTAGCAGAGCAGTCGAGCGAGCCACCATCTTGTTCGGACAAAGCGTCTTGTGTAATGGCAGACGATCGTTGCCCTGAATGAGAAGGCCGTCGGTAGAGGAGGCTGCCCACCAGCCCACTCCATCTGGACCGTGCCGCTTCCTCAACTGTCCATCCGGACCAGTTGTGGGAAAGTTGCCCTTCAACAGGGATGGAGAATGACCGTTTTCTGCGCTGATCCGCAAAACCAGCTGGCGAATCGGAGCGTCTGCTGGACGGATTTCGCCTCTCGGTGGAACAATAATTATTGGCGACTTAGACAACTGTAACAAAGAGATCGGCGCTGACAAGACGAGCTGCAAGATCGACTGGAGCACGTGCAAAGGCCAGTGTATGCTCCGCTGGTACTGGCTGGAAATCGCCAAATCAACGGAGGCTACTCGTGACAAGGCGTGCATTCCGATGAAGGCGGAGCCACGAGCTCGCGGGAATTCAATGCGACCGAGGATTCGATTGAAGTTGATGGGTTTGACTTGCTGGCGGACAGTAACGACGACGACGTGCGCGAAGGTGAAGATCCCGAGCGTGACGCAGTTTGCGACAGTTACGGCGCACCCGTCGAAGACGACGACGAAGACGACAAGGGTGATAATGACGAAAGCAGCGACTCGATTTAGGCGAGTCATGGCTGCGACTCACGCACATTCACGCTGGCCTTCCTTGACGAGAGCTGTACGAAGGTGGCGACGCAATGTATGAAAGCGATAACGATATAATTTTTGTTCTTTTGCGATCTAAATCACTTCCCATCATGCCATTTTGACTCACTTCCCACATTGTTCAGATCGCGAAGGGCCAACGCGCAATCGGCACTCATCATAGTCTCCGCTAGGAGACTATGATGAATTCAGTATGAGCGCAGAGAATGCACATTCATGAATCAATACGAATCGATAATCGAGACTTCTCGAACATGCCGCGACCGCGAACACGAACACAGAGCCTTTCTATGTTCGATCGAACGCTGGCGTGGAAGACATGAAAATACGACCGATGTCTACTCGTCTCGTAATATCACGACGAGGGCGCGTTAGCTGTCCCACGTAGTCGAATGTTACTCGCTCAGGCCGCTCACATCGACCGTCTGATACATCTCATCGTCAAAAGGTTGCGTCGGATCGCCGTAACTGGCACGCAGAGCGTCGCGATCGGAGTTTTCGCCCTCGCGGACATCAGCGTCGTCGTCGGAGAGAAGCTGGAAGCCGTAGCTGTCGGGCGCGTCATCCGTGGCATTGAACTCCCGGGACTGCGTTGCCCCACTGACGCCCTTCATCGGGATACACGCCTTGTACACCTGCCACGAGTAGGCGTTTTTGACATATCGGTTGCCGAACCAGTACCAGCGGAGCATGCACTCGCCCTTGCACGCGCTCCAGTCGATCTTGTAGCTTGGCTTGTTAGCTCCGATCTCTTTGTTGCAATTGTCTCCATGGAGAACTCGCGTGTTGTCGAGCCAAACCTCACACGGACCCTCGTGCGTGTATCCAGTGGAGCGGATCATGCCGTTCGAAGGAATAGTTTGGCGAGCGCCGTTCGGGTTGGTCCAACCACACTCGAAGCTGGCAGCAGGGTTGTTGATGATCTTGTAGAGACTCTTGTTGTCCATGAAGTCGCGGAGTGTCTTGGCGCCCTTGGACTTGATGAAGCCGAGGAGATCAGGTCCAGTCTTGTACTGGCCTTCCATGAAGGCGATAGGAGCCCAGTTCCTGTCCATGTCGTTGATCGTGTAGGTCAAAGGCGGGCTCATGATGCGTTGGTGGGCCTCAGTCGGGACCACCGAGGCAACAAGAAGTCCAGCGACGACAGGAGTCCCGAACGAGCGGACGGTCTGGACCATTGTGGCGGAGGCAGAAGATAGGGAGGAGGTGTGGGTTCTTGGTGGGTCGGCGGCAAGTTTTTGAATGCGAATGCGTAATTGGGTCTGGACAGCTACTGCGCCAGAGGACCCACTTCCTCTACGGTATAGTTTCTAGTTGGATACGTTGTGGTCTGAGTGACTAAGCTTTGTGTCGGGAAGGCGATTTGATTGGCTGGTGGAATCCCCGTCGTTCTTTGCACAGTGGGGAAATCCGATTGTCTCCCATCGATCGAGGCGTTGGTGGGCACGACAGCCCATAAACAGAGGACCTGCGATGCGCCACAGAACAACTCGCACAGGATTGTCATCCAGCATCTGCTGCAGACATAGGTTCTCCTGTCTCCAGTTGGCTGATGTCCTCAGCTCAGTTGAAGAGATCCAGCGTGGATCTCAACCCCAGACGCATGCCTGGCTGCGTCGAGTCGGATAGGTTTCGGTGAACCGCACGGAAGAGGAAGACCCTTGCCTTCGAACAACAATGAAGCCATATTTCACTTCACCGAGTTACCTACCCCAAAGAGGTGAAAAGCAGTAGTGGTGTACAGCAAGGCTTGAAGCCGTCGGCGCTCCCCAGAAGACCGGAGTCTGCATCTTGTGCACCGTTGCCAGGCACCGATAATGCACATGCAGTGAGCCCCAAGGTTCGTTTTTTTAGGGCAAGCCGCCTTTTTAAAAACTGTTTGTGTGTGCGTGTTTAAAAACACGCACACACAAACACCTGGCTCTGAGTCAGAGCTAGGTGCCTCAGAGTCTGAGGCATTGGTGAATTGTTTACCATTTGAAGATCAACAGATTGAAACGATGGTGAAGACAGCTAAGTATTTATACTTATACTTTATAAAGAGAACTGTCGAGACATGAAACTCAGTGTACCACACCCAGCCCTACAGAGAAGGCTTCGCAGTTAAAGCTGGCTTTCAGCGATGAAAACTGTATGATGCACACTCAGTGACTCGAGTCGACTACGCTGTTCTCATTGCGGAGGCTGGTCTCATGTGCTGACTACGCCCCTGTTTGCAGGGCTAAGCGGTCACTTAAGGTGCGCTTACTAGCAGCCTCTGCTCTGCTGGTAAGCGCTCCTCAAGTGACCTCTTCAACATCCACACGAGAGAAATGGGCGAGAAATGAGCTCTTGCTCAGGTCACAGGAGGGATGACACTCCCTTCTCTGTTGTCTACATTTTTCGAATTTTTACTCTGTTTTTGGGGTTTGGTCCCCAGTCCAGTTGCCTTCGCAAATGGATGACAACGCCATCCTGTGATCTCCAGTGCTGGCTCGGGTCCAATGGAAGATAGGAATCAGTCGTACAATAGAGTCCAGAAAGTGCCATTCTCGTCGCCCAGTCGCGTGCCCGCGAACACCATCTTATCTTACAGTCTTCCCTCATCTAACGACACCATCTGATATATAGATAATCTGAGGAAACAATTTCTCAGCGTTCTGATTCTGACCAATTTTCTCCAAGAGGCCTCCTGATATTTTATACTTTATAACAGGACCTCTATTTTTCGACGGTGTCGTTAGACGAGGGAGAACTGTACAGTATCCACGGCCAGGAGAGCAGCATCCATCACGTGGTTCACAATCTCAAGGAAGACCAGACCGCCAGATTCATCCACTCAAGTTCAGTACGCACGTCTGTCCATTGGACCTCTGAAAACGGATACTGTTGACTCGAAAAACGTTCATTCCCAACCGAATATGGGCGAAAACCCCTCCAAAGTCAATATTCCTAAGATCTCCCCGAAACCAGCAGGTCCCCTTTGCTGTCCGTCTGGCTCTCACGACAGTGACAAGAGACGGGCCAGTTCACGCTTGTAGAGGCACCCCTGAACCGACTTCCTCAGGCCAGCGCCTCGCCGGACGGCGTAGCAGTCCGCAATCCATCTCGCTGCGAACGCCTCCCCCGACCATGGTCTCCTCGCTCTCGTACGCCGTCGCTGCCGCCGGTGCTGTCGCCGTGCTCTCGGGCACGAGCGAGGCCCACCAAACCATCTACATCCCCGCACCGACCTTCACGACGTCAGACAAGACGACCAAGAGCAACCCGATCGCGTTCCTCGAGAACCAGGGCATCAAGGCCGGCCCGAGCGTCAAGGAGTACCTCAAGAGCAAGGGCGCCAAGACGCTGCGCGACTTCATGGACAACAAGTCCAACTACAAGAGCGAGGCTGCCGGCGCCACGTTCGAGTACGGATACACCGACCCCAATGGCAAGCGCCAACCTGTGCCCGCGAACGGCATGATGCGCTCGTCAGGCTACACCCACGACGGCCCGTGCGAGGTCTGGATCGATAACAAGCGCGTGCTTGGCGGTCCTGATAGCAACTGCCACACCGACCTCCCTGGTGCTCCGGTGAGCTACAAGGTGGACTTCAGCGTGTGCAAGGGCAACTGCTTGTTGCGCTGGTACTGGCTGGGCATCCGCCAGATCGGCAGCAAGTGGTCGTGGCAGGTGTACAAGGAGTGTGTGCCCATCATGTCGGGCTCGCGCTCGCTCGACGATGGCGACGACGACGACGACGATACGGTCGGTGCCGACTCGGACTTGGAGTCGTACGACAACGCGACCATTCCGGAGGCGCGTGAGAGCCGCTGCAAGGTCAAGAAGTAAGAGAGGAGAGACGTTTCTCAAGGCTGATCACTTCCCGGGAACCAGTGTCCACCTCGAGCCTTCAATATATTGCAGTACAGTGTATTCGGTGTTGATCGCATTGGTCCACAACAACCAACACTTGTTGGCGAGCTGATGGAGACCTGTGTGTATGGACCTAAGGTCGCCCGTGGTGAAGCAGTGATGAGAGCGAGAACTTTTAATACAGGTACTAATCTCTTGCGTGCGTGGGGTCAATTATCACCCTGCCATTCAGGACTAATCGTAATAGCACGTCTACTTCTACACGTCAACTAGATGAGGTGCCAAGACGCGAGCCGAATGTCGCAGTTACGCGACCATGCGGCCACCAACAATCAGCATCACCATCTTTCCCGCCACCAACTTCACTGATCCGACTCTTTCCACGGAGACACCACTAGGAACTTCAGCGCCAGCGGCATCCGGTCTGTCGTTGTCATGCGCATGCGAAGCTTCGTCATGAACTTGAGTGGCACCTTCTGTTCTGGCTCTTGAGGCGCCATTGGAGCTGCCTGGACCTCTGTGCTCGCGTCTCTGTCCTTGGTCTCCTCGTTTGCCTCGCCGTCTTTCTTCCGGTTTGGGCGACGCCTCGTCTTGGTCGAACCAAAGACCAACGACAAGGTCGAGGACTTCTCCTGCCACGAGAACCGCACGCTTCCCAGATCCCTCACGTCCACTCGTTGCTCGAGCCCGAGTTCCGAAATGTAGACGGTGAAACTGCGCTGGCCGGTGCTCACGACAACGCCTGTCACGTCCACCGTGCCGACGTGCTTGACGTACGCGCACAGGAAGACCTGGTCGCACTCCTTCTCGGCATTCTTGGCTGTCATTTTCTTCTCGTTACAGTTCTGCGCCAGGCTCTGCAGCTCCGTCATGAGCTGCGTCAGCTCGTCCCCGGCGGCGTCGACGCGAGCAGCGACGTGCTCTGCGTCGACGATACTTTCTTGGAGAAGTCGATGGACAACGACGTCCGCATAGCGGCGAATGGGCGACGTGAAGTGCGTGTAGTACGGGATGTTGAGTGCGTAGTGCCGCCACGCATCCTCAAAGCCGGCGTTGCCCGCTACCAGATATTCAGCCGGTTTCATGGGCTTGGTGATCATGTTCTGGACCACGCCGTACACAAAATCGCCCTTGGACGCACGCACACTGTCCAGGGAATCCGTGAGCTGCTTAGGCGACGAGCCGTCAATGTCGATCTTGTTCTCGCTGAGAATCGAAAGCGTGTTCACTAGTGCCGTTTGGTTCGGCTCGGGATGGCGACGGATGAACGCGAGCGGTCCTTGAGCCTGGAGCAGCCGCTGGGCGACGAGATAGTTGGCGAGAAGCATGTACTCCTCCACCAGTCGGTTGCTGTTCTTGAGCTGGTAAGTACCGAAGGTCGTTGGGTTGCCCATCGCGTCGAGTGTGAAAGTGAGCTTGACGTCCTGGAGCGTCACGGCGCCCGTGTCGAAACGCGTCGCACGACGGTTCTGGGCCACCTTCCACAGGTACTTGACACTCTGGATCACCGTCTCGGGCGTGATGTTTGGATTGTCTCCAGCCAATGGACGACGCTCGACCTCCCACTCGTCCAGCTTGTCTTTGGTGACGATTCCATCGAGCATATGCTGCGCAGTACCATAGTCGAGCTTACAGCATGATCGGATGATCGACTTGCCGAACCACGGCACGCAGCCATCGACCAAGCTGCCATCGCTGTTCATCTGCCAAACGACCGAGAAGGCCAAACGATCGACTTGAGGCTGCAACGAGCACAACCGTTCGCACAGGATGCGAGGCAGCATCGGCAGTACGCGGTTTGCGAGGTACACACTTGTGGCTCGCTGTTGGGCCTCGACGTCTAAGAACGAGCCCTTGTCGATGAAGTGAGTCACGTCTGCAATGTGCACGCCGACCTCGAACACGGTCTCACTCTTGTCGAGTGCGCGGATGTGGAGCGCATCGTCCAGATCACGAGCGTTGTACGGATCGATGCTGAAAATCTGGTAGGAACGGAAATCGCGTCGCTTCTCGACTTCTTCGGGTGGGATCGCCCACTTCTCTCCGCCTGCGCCGTATTGCTCGTCCAGCTCGCCGAGGATTTCCTGGCGGAAGTCGTTCGTGTGCTGCATGAGCCCGTGCTTCATGAGAATCGCCGAGATGCCCGACTCGATGCCCGAGTACTCGCCGAGCGTCTTCACAAACTCACCCATGGGTGACTCATGGCTCGCCGACCACTTGGTGATGCGGCAGAAGCACATCATCTCTCGTGAATACTTGAGTGGGTGCTTGATAAACTCATCTGGAAGTTGGAGGCGAGGGATGCGAATGCGACCAGGGAGACGTGCGTCTTGTGCGTTGAAGTACGCGTAGTCGTCCTCGGGCGAAAGAGGAGTCGTCGCGTCTTTAGGTTTCGTCTTGGGCTCCAGCGACCCAACGAAGCCCTCGGAGTTACCTGGGGCGATCACGAACACAACTTTCGCGGTCGGACGGCACTTGAGCTCCATGCTGCGTTGCATAACGCTATGTGCTGTGGCGACTGCCACGTTTGTCTTCGATGCTTCGCCACTAGAGGAGCTTCCTTGAGGGAGGAAACAACGGGCGGCATCTAGTGTTGGCCTCCACAGCGCGTTCAGCGCCGTCTTGCGTCCGTTTGCAGCATCAACCTCAGCACTTGGCACCGGTCCATGCTTCTCGACTACTAGCTTTCCGTCGGTCTTGTCTTCGCTTTCCTTGAGAGGCTTCCAGTCTTTCTCAGCGAGCAGCTGAACAGCCACGAGGTCGCCGTCCATCGCACGGTTACGATCGCGGAAGCCATCGACAAGGATGTCGACTGAAATACCGTCGACCGTGAGGAACGCGCGCAACGGATATCGAGGGTTGATGCGGATCTTGCCCTGATACAGCTCGCCTCGCTCAATAGCAGCCATGACTGCCTCGCGGTCACTGTACACTTCGTAATAGTTTTCGCGGTTCTCATCTTGGCGCTTGCTCGTGCGCTCTCGCTTGTGGCGCTTTTCCTCCACGACCATCTCACCGGCAGCCGCGTCTGGTTTCACGTTTAGTTTGTTAATAGGTCCTCCTAGGGTGTGTTGTGAGGTATCCTTGCCAGTCTTGCCAGTCTTGCTCTCCTTCTTGTCCTTTGAGGCTGCTTCCTCAGCAATGCTCCTGGACTTCTTCTGAGCGGTGGCTTTGGTTGCTGGCTCCTTCTCTTCATCTTTAGCCTCAGGCTTGGAATTTTTTGCGGAAGCCTTCGCTGGAGCGGCTTTGCTTTCTGTATCAACCTGCTGCTTTGGGGTCTTGGGCTTTTTTGGCTTCTTCGGCTTGGATTCTGTCTCAACGATGACGAGCTCGGCGACTTCTTGGACTTCAACAAACTCGTATTCCGTCTCCTTACATTGCTCTGTCGGCTTCTTTGCTGGTTTCTTCTTCTTCTTCTTGCTCGTCTTGGAAGCAGGCGTGGCATCTCCATCGTCGCCCTCCACCTCGACATTTTTGGGTTTCTTGGTCTTCTTGTTCTTGTTCTTTGGGTTCTCCTTAACGGAAATCTCGATGGTCTGACCGCTCTCCATCACGCCGATCTCGTTTTCCACCTGCACAACTTCAAAAACTTCGTTCTCCGTGACCACAACGGAGACACGCGCCTTCTTCTCTTTCTTCTTCGTCTTCTTCGGGGCCGTCTCGACCGCCACTTTCGTTTCTTCGGTCTCAGCGTTCGCCTCCTCATTGACTCGTTTCTCTTTCTTCTTCTTCTTCTTCTTCTTCTGCTTGGCCGCTGCGCTTTGGTCCTTGGCGCCAGCGATCCTCTCCCGCTGCAATTCCACGTCGTCGGCGTCCACGACCATCGTCCCGGCAAACACTTCAAGCTCGGCGATGTCAACGACGGCGTCGATTTCCTTCTCTAGACGCTCATAGTCAGACTCAGTCATCTCCTCAAAGTCGTCTTCAGCGGCGACGCCGTCTTGTGCTTCTTCTGTCTCGCCCGCCGCGTGCCAGGCCTCGACCACGCACACCGAGCCGGCTCTTCCGCGGCCGCGTCCTCGGCCTCTACTGCTCGCCCGACCGCCACGAGCACCGCGTTCGACTCTCCCTCGACCGCTCTTTCCAGCTGAAACCTTGATGCGAGCGCCGTCGGCGCTCTTCGCGGCGCCCGAGCGCGTCTTCTCCATCGCGAGCGGGGCCAGCGACTTCACTTGTGATCTTGGTTGCACGACGAGATCAACCACACGACCTTCACTCACGTTCATTAAACTAGATTAGGCAGTAAACTAGGGCAATAACCCTGTATTTGGCCTGCATTCTACAAAAACCTGTTTTAGGACCAGTATCCTGAGGATACTGGTCCGCTCCCACAAAGAACGAGCCGAGAAGTAGTAGTCCGAGCCCACATACTAATACTGCGACGCGTGGCGGGAGGAGCCAGGAAAGTCTCGCTGGTCCATCTCGCCCAGCGTGTCTGGATACTGGTGTGGCCGTGGAGTCGACGCAAATGCGTGGAACGGCATGGGATCTGCTGACAGCAAGCCCTGGAAGTTGGCTGCTTGCTGCGAGCCGTGGCCAAGGTCGTAGCCTGGGCGGATCGCTCGGATGACCGTCCGCAAGTGCTCGATCAGTCGCTGCTGCTGCTGGCTCGCGTCCTGCAGCTGCGCGACCACCGCCTTGAGCTCTTCCACTTGGCGCTGCGTGCACGAGCGAGCACGAGCCGCGGCGATGCGATTCTTGAGCTTCTTGAGCTCCGCTTTGTCCATGTGCGAGGTTTGGTCGGGCGGGACCTCGATCGCCACGCGCCGACGGCGTCGTCGAACGCACGCATCGTGCAAGGACGAGCCTGGCGCTGTGTCCGATCGCGGGCTCTCGGTGCCTTGCTGGTTGCTGGAGGGCGACCCGTAGCAGCCAGCGAACGCGTCCATTGTCGCACTTAGCGAGTGGATTGCAGACTGCGGACTCGCTCGGGGCGAGCGTTGCGGGCGAATCAGAACGACCGACGAGGGAGACGTCACGGGGGAGCTCGGCTTTCGCCGCGTGGATCGCATCGGCATCGAGTGCGGCAGTCGAGCTCGCGGAACGACGAGTGGAGGCTCGTCGTGACTCCATTCTGGGTGTTGGACATGGCCACCCACCATCCGATCAGTTTGAGAGCGGACGAGCGCGCTGTATTTGGACGGTGGTCCGCTCAGCTGAACGAGCGAGGGGCGACGGAGGCGAAAGAGTCGATCCGAACAGCTCCATCGCCGTGCTGCTACGGCCAACTTGTAGTAGCGGATTCTCCACCTAGAATCCGCAGGCAGAAAGAACGGTTTCGATGCAAGTGAAAGCCGAGTTAACGGTATCACAGTATATTTACAAGTATCCTCCAACGAAATCTTTAGAAGAAGTATGATACATTGATTTACGATCTTTCCGATTGCACATAAAAAGCCGCGTGAAGGTAACACCAACTTCAGCGTTTCTCGAAGCGCGCTTGAGCTCGTGGGATGAGACCCTTCCCATGTACCATATCAGTCGCCTGAAGGTGGCGTGAGCGGACCCAGAACGTTCTGTGGCGGGTCCATGTTGACAACTGCACGCGGACTCATGCTGAGCCGGCCAGCCGCTCTGGTCTCCACGTCGAGGACACTTGCATGCCAACCGGGTCGCGCATCTGCAGCTTCGTCACGAGCACGTTCTCTGTGGACTCAACAGCTCTCTAGAATGGGAAATCGCCGCGGCTCAGACGACCTGCCAACCCCCCTTTGTCGTCGTCAGAAAAAGACGTACGTGGTGCTGTTGAATGAGCTCCTTGAGCTCGTCGATGGAGAGGTTCTCGAGGGTTCGGCCTTGCAGATGCTCCACGCTACGGCCACAAATGGCTCCGAGTAAGCGAACCTCGCAGAGCCATCGAAACCGAAACGAACCGTTGCTCGAGCTGGTCCATCGCCGCGTGCATGTCCACAAGCCGTCGCCGGAGAGAGAGTTGAGACGACATGCCGAGATTGCAATGCTACTCCCGACAACATCAGTCGGCACTTCGTCGCAAGGCCACCGAGACTGCTCGCACCATGCAGACGAAGAGCCAGCCGAGGCTCAGCAGTACCGAGTTCACCACAGCACATTGCTGGTGTCTCGCGAGCGCTCTGGACGCAGTTGACGACGCGCTCTCCAATTGCTCACACCACGTGGGATCGTCCGCGTACGCGGTCGCGAGCCGAAGCGCCGACGGTGACGCTGTGAGCTGCGTGAGCAGCGCGCCGATCGTGGCAGCAAACGCGCCTTGCAACTACACACAATATGCTGAGTCGCCAGTTTGTGGGAGACGATTCAAGCACAGCGCACCAGTCGAAGCGAGTGCGTTCGGAACTTTCTGAGCCGCTCGTCTTCGTCGTCGACAGGGCGCTGGAGCTGAATCTCGCTGACCCTGCGCATGATCCCTAGCAGACAGAGAGTGAACGGCCATCGCGGTCAAGGATTCTGCAGCCGTCAGTGTCCAGTGTATCATTAAGCCCGTCAAAGGAGGATATTTGCAGAGCAGGAAGAAGAGCTGACGCGAGCGGTCGGCGACGCCGCTGTACGTGCAGATGAACTTCTCGCGGTCTTTGAGGAACCGGTCGTTGGAGGCTCCAAGATTGAAGGCGTCCATCCAACTGAGTCCGACAACGATCCCATGCCCCATGATGCCCACGACGGTCTCGACCCCCCGCAGCATTCTCAGGTCGACCACCGCTGGGCTCGTGTCCTCGTCGCTGTCGCTTCCGGCGAGAGCTTTGTCACGTCGGCGTCGCCGACTCAGCCGGCGCAAAGATGTTCTGCTTCTCGTCAGCATGTTGCTCGCGGGTTTTTGCCGTCGTCGGACGCGGAAGAACTCGCCGCTGACTTCGTTCTCGACGTACAACTTGGCGTCGCGGTCGTGGACATGGCCAAAGAAGCTCGTCATCAGCGATTTCCCGTACTCGTCCTCCTCGTCCGAGTCTAGCGCACGCATCTGTAAGATTTGCTCCTTTGTGAGCCCGCGCTCGACGGCGTCAGCCTGATTGTCCTCGGTCTCATCGACCTTCTGTCGGCTCTGCGGGGATTCTTCGTTCAACGCACTGAGCCGGGGCTTTCTCTTCCGCTCCTTCTTCTCTCGGGGCTTCTTGGACTCACTCTTGCGCCGCGCTCGAGGCGCTTTTACCTCCGAAGGCGTCTCCATTCTCAAAGTCACGAAGCGACGCGACTCTTCAAGATCCGCCGCCAAGGTGATCTGCTCTGTGCTCGACCTCTGACGATGCGAGAGGCGGCGACGTGCTTCGACTTCCCGCTGCTCAAGGACGACGCCACGGCCATCGCGCAGGACGCCGTGCTGAGCGTGCTCGAGGGCAACCAGTACGACCACAGCAAGGTCAACGCCTGGGTCAACCAGATGACCGCGGCCTGCATCGAGGACCTGCGCCGACTCTGCCCCGTGGGTTCTCGCCGCACTGCTCTCTGCTCGCGTTGTCACTGACAAGAGACTCTAGAACTTCAAATACGTCGTGACCTGCTTCGTCCGGCAGCGCAAGGGCGCGGGCCTCGACGTCTCCGGCTCGGCGTACTGGGACGAGAAGACGGACGGTACAGGAATGCGTGCCTGGCCATCGAGGACAACGTGCTAAGTGGCTCTGCTCTGGCTCAGGCGCGTGCTCCGTGTCGTGGGAGAACAGCTCCATCTCGGCCGTGCTCTCCGTGTATGGCATGGCGCTTTGAATAATCGGGTACAATACATATTGTGTATGGTGGGAACCTCTCTACGCCGTCAACACCGCGACGCCCTCAGGCTGCGTCTGCGCCGCGTTGGAGCTCACGACGGCCTCGCGCGCCTCGATCTTCAGCGGGTCGATGGCCACGAGCCACGCGCGCAGCTCCGCGGGCGTCGACGCCTGCAGCGACCACACGACGCACTTGGTGCCGCTGAGACTCACGAGCTGGAAGCAGAAGGGGAACGCGCCGCCGGACGCCTCCGGTTTGCTGCCTCGATGGCTCACGACGCCCGGCAGGCTCGGCCGCCGCGAGGACGAGGAAGACGAGGAGGACGGCACAACGAGCTGGCATCGGACAACGTCCAGCACGCCGATCTGCTCCTTGCGCGCGAAGCTCTTGTACGCGTAGAGGAACGGGTGCTTGAGCACGAACCAGCGGCGTTCCCAGCTGAGTCGGTTCGTGACCGAGTTCCTCGCCCACGCGAGTGGGTTCGCGCTGCCCAAGGCGGTCGGAGAGAGAGCCGCAGGCGTCGGCGTCACGATCGCCGCGACGGCCGACTCGTCCAGCTGCACGGACGTGGAGAACATGAGGAAGCCGCACATCTCGCCGCCGCCGCTCGAACTCGCGCCGCCGGCGAGTGCCGACGGCTCAGAGACGAAGTGCGTGACGTGGTCTGGCGGAGCGGGGCCGATCGCGTCGCTCTCGTCGGCGTCCGGCGAGCCCGTGATGTCACCTGTCTCAACGGCAAGGAAGACCTCCTTGCTGGCCTTGTGGCGTAGGTAGATGGCACCGTCGCCCAGCAGCAGCACCTTGACGACTGGCGGCTTCGCCTCGAGCTCAGGAGTCTCGAGGAGCTGCCCAAAGCACTCCTGCGCACGCTCGAGCGTGAGCGGGTACTCGTCCGAGACGCGCGTCGTGAGGTATCTCGTGAGGATCTCCTGCCGCACGCGCTCGAGGGCGAAGCACAGCTCAAGACGGCGCAAGCCGTTGACGTGCGCGTTGATGAGGTCGACAAAGGCCGGCGGCTCGAGCACGTCGCTGTCGCTTGGCTCCAACGGCTCCGGCGGCGTCGCGGCGGTGGGCTCGTCGGCCATGGGCTGCTGAACGATGTCGACGCTGTACCACGTGCCCAGTCGGTAACTGCGGCTCGAGGGCTCGCGCGCCCACCAGGCCGTGCGCAAGCTCTCCCACTCTCGCGCGAGCCGCTGGGACGACGAGACCTCGGTCGTGCTGAGCTTGGTGACCACGCTCTTGCAGATGGCGACTGGCACTGGCAACAGCGCCGTCTGGAACGCCACGGCGACGCGGAACACGGAGCGTGCGTCCTCCGCGTCCTCGGCCTCGCTGCTCTCAGTGCCTTGCGATCCTCTCTCCCACCGCAGCGACACCGTGAGCGAGCGGCTTGCCGGGTCAATCTCGGCCGCGGCTCGAGGGAAGAGATGCAGCCACTCGCGGAAGCTCGGCAGCTCGTCGGCCTCGGTGGTCGCGGCACTGCGAGCCGAGCTCGTGCCACTGGCCGCCGGCGGAAGCAGCAGCGACTGGACGGACTTGCCGACGTCGATCGCCAAGTTGGCCGCGCCACGCGCAGAGAAGGCCGGACTCAGCCGCGCGATCGCGAAGTCGCGTAGTACGAAGGGCCCGTGGTCGGCCTGCGTGACCCGCAAACTCACGCGGCGCGGCTGGTTGACGTGGAGACGCAGCGTGCCGTCGCTCTTGACGGCCACGGGGCGGAAGAAGCCGTCGGCGTCGCGTTCTTCGACGTCGACGGACACGAACAGCTCGATGCGGTGCGGGTTGGCGGTGAGCGCGCTCGGCACAGGAAGCCGCGGGCGCAGGAGCTCGCCGTAGCCCCACATTTCCACGCTGAGAAAGTCCTCGCACGCCGCGCCGTTGGGTGAGAGCGTCGCCGTGAACTGGATGCTGTGGTTGAATGCAAACGCCGCGGCCACGGACGGCGGGAGGTTCTCGCGCAGCGCTGGAGCCTTGGCAGTCGACTCGACCGGCGTCGCGGCCTCGTCGTCCTCGCTCGTAGCCGCCGACCACTTCTTGAGCGTGAGCGAGACCTGCTCGGAGAGAGCTCCGGCGCTAAGGAACTCGACGCGCTCGACCACGACCTGGATCCGCACGTGGACGGGCCTGATGGACTGGTGGAGGCTCTTGTTAGTGGCCGCGGCGCTGCGGGGCGAGAGGAAGGAGAGCCCTCGCTTGAGCATGGAGCCGCCACTCACCTCGGTGCCTTTCTTCACGCCCGCAGTGCTCGCGATCTGTACCGTGCGCAGCCGGCAAAGCAGTCGCGCGGCCTGCTTCCCAGTGCCGTCGAAGCCCGGCACGCTCAGCGAGACGTCGTGCGCGCCGTGGGGAAGCGTCTCGTGCCCGAGGCCGCTGACGTAGACGCGCGAGTGGCCCAGCAGCCGCACGCTCAATGCCTGGGGAGGCAGCGCCAGCGGCGCCGTCGTCGTCGTCGTGGCATGAGCAAGCGTCGTCGTGTCGGCGCTCGTCGAGTACCGGCCGTCCATGGACATGGACGCAGGCAGCGCCCGCGTCTGCGTGGGCCGCGAGTCGTCGTTGAGGCTCAGCTCGCGCTCGGACGCGACGCTCACGTGGTCGGCGTCTCTCGCGACGCTGAGCTTCGCAGGTTGTTTCTCCTCTTCGGCTTCTTCCTCTTCGATCGCCGGAACGGAGTCGCCTCCTGTCGGTTCGAGAGACGCGGCCAGGTCTCGCAACGACTGGATGCTGCTACGAAGCGTCTCGGGTGACCACGTGACGACACGAAATCGTTTGTCTGCGAGCCGCTTCTTGACGAGAACTCGCGGCGGAGCGTCGGCCTCTTCGTCAGCCGCGACCGTGAACTGCGTCTGCAGATGCCACTTGTCGCAGATCACGTTTGCCTCGGCGACGAGATCCTCAAGAGCTGGCTCGGGGGCTGGTGTCTCCGGTTCGGATACCTTGCTTTCCGCTAGCATCGCCGCGACGTGGGGGACTAGATCAGCAAGAATGAAAAATCAGTGTCACGTGTTGGCTCAGCGATCCATGCACCAACGATACGCACTGTGCAGGCTGAAGAAGTGGCTGCTGCCGAAGCCGATGGCGTCTCCGTGGGCGACGCGCGTGCGAACGTCCGCTGGGATGCGGTTTCCGTTCACGAAGACCGCGGCTTCCGCTGCAAACGGCTGCAGCTCCACAGCATATTCGACCTCATCCGCCAGGTCTCCAGCCGAGTCTTCAGGCGGAGGGACGACCCGCGCTCGCACCACCACCACCGCGTGCTTAAGCAAAACGTCTTCCGCTCCGGACTCGTCCGCCACAGAAAGCAAGCGAACGAAACTCGTCGGCTCGTCCGTTGGACTTTCGTCCGACCGCCGCGACAGCGATCGCTTGCGTGGGCTCGACGCGCCTCGCTCTTCGTCGCTCGTCGTAGGGTCCGGCTTGTCCGCAGCCGCCGCAGCGGATGACTTGCGGCGCTTGAGGAAGGATCCAGCCCAGGACGGAGACCGCGCCGTTCGCTTGGGAGACTGGCCAGCCTCGGGATTGGAAGGTTCCGGTTGAGAGGATGTCGGCAGCGGGATGTCCTCGCTCCCTACAAGGCAGGTTCCTTCGCGAAGTGTGCACACCACAACGTCGCTACTCGCCAGCGCCGCCACTGGTTTGGTCGTGAGCAGCGACGGCAACTGTGTATGCAGTCGGACGACGCGTGAGACCTTCTTTAGCTGGTCCTCCTGTTCCGCCTGCTTCCTCAGCAGCGTCTCGACCTGCGCCTTGTACGAGCCCATTTCGCTCTGCATCTCACGATAGAAATCCTCGCGGTCCTGGACGCTGTCCGGCAGCTCCGTGGTCTCTTTGAGGTTCTCGACCAAGTAAAAGGCCTCCGTCTCTCGCTTGCTTAGCTGGCTCTTGAGCTGCTGGTTCTCGTCGCGCAACTGACGGATGATCCGCGCGTTCGGGTCCTCGTTCACGACCGCGCGGTTCATCACTTTCTTGGCCGACTCGGCGTAGCGCAGCGTGCTCATGGTTTCGTCGTAGTTCTAGGAGGGAAGATGCACCGTCAATTGTCAAACTGGGGCCACGACCTGCCTGCGCATGTCGTACCTCAGCCGCAGGGCTGACCATGGCGATCATCGTAGTCTTGGCGTTGCCTCCGAGACTCTCCTTGAGTAGCCACGTGAGTGTCGAGTCTCGGTAGGGAACGCGTTCGGCCGATGACGTGGGCTTGCTGAGCGCCGCAATCACGCGCCCGAGCGTCGTGAGGCTCTTGTTGATCATCGCGCCTTCCTTGAGGCGATCGCCGCTCGTGCCGGAGACGTTTGCTCGTTCCGATCCGGCGAGATCGATCATCGCGATCTTGGACGTCTGTCATCCAAGCCACCGGACAGTGAGTTTCCTGCAGCCACAGTGCGATTAGAAGCGACGAACCTTGACGGTTGGGATGTTGGTGACGACATCGAACGTCGTCTGCGTGAGCGTGAGTGTGAACATGGCGTGCGAGCGAGACGAGACGGGATTCATGAGCGTCGCGGCGACCGTCCGTAGCTTGTCCCCGGCGAGCATCTCGTCCGCGATATCCTCGTACGAGTTCACGAGCCGCGTGCTGAGCCCCTCAACGAACGGCCCCGTGATAGGGTGCTCGCGGACTTTGAGTACTTTGCCTCGGTTCGACGCCGTGCCGACAGGAGACGACGGGGCTGGCGCCGCGGTGGCTTCACTAAGTGGCGTCGTGCCCAGCAGAGAGAACGACGCATTTGGCGTGAGATTCGGCGGCGCGCTCTCCAGCAGATCGTGCACTTTTTCATTGTAGATCTCGCAGTAACTCATCTGGACAGCGAAGACGGTCTTCTTGGCGGCAGTCGAGACTGGCGGAGGCGATCCAGACTCGAGAGCTGCGGTCACGGCCGCCTCCATCTCGATGGCCGCCTCATTCTCCTTGGCTCGCCTCGCACCGATGCCCTGAAACAACGCCTCGCACACACGAGGGATGACGCCCTTGCCTCGCGTCGTGCTCTTCTCGCCCACCATCGTGTGCGTCTTACCACTGCCTGTCTGGCCGTAGGCTAAGACCGTGCAGTTGAATCCCTGAAACGTCGACGGAATGATCTCCTTCCCAACCTCTTCAAAAACGAGTTCCTGGTTGGGGCGCTGTGTAGTCACGTCGATGTCGTAGGCGTTCGCGAAAGGCTCGCTCTCGTTAGCTGCGACGTTATCGACGCCAAAGCACCGGTCGAAATGGAAGGACCGACACTCGCCGGCCTGGTTCGCGGCAGTGATGGCTTGCGCCGTCAGCGCCACTGGGAGATTCGTGGGCGA
Organism: Pythium scleroteichum; assembly: GCA_023335855.1. Lineage (NCBI taxonomy): Eukaryota > Oomycota > Peronosporomycetes > Pythiales > Pythiaceae > Pythium > Pythium scleroteichum. The sequence continues at coordinate 15,374 of JAADVR010000012.1, read as the reverse complement.
GTACTTTTGCACGGGCGTTGAGATCGCGTCGAGAAACGTCGGGTCTGCGAACAGCGCGGGGTTGATGACTTGGACGCTGGTCTTGGAGACGTTGACGACCACCGGGGACTTGGTCGTGAGCTCGCGCTCGCTCAGCGGTCGCACACGGACCACGACTTTGATGGCTGTCGAGTTTGCAACAGAAGTGTCTATCGCAGACGCAGTCATCGTGAGAGGCAGCGACTCGGCCGAGCTGCTGTGGTTGCTACTTTGGTGGTCCGAGTTGTTGCTCGGGTCGGACTTCGCCGGCGTCGCCGAGTTGCGCCGCGCGGACGGCGAGATGCATTTGGGCAGAGACACTCGCCGCGACAGCATGCGAGGGAGGTCGCCGCAGACAAGAGAGAGGCCGACGCCGTGTGCCGGGTGCGGTGGGCTGCCTGGCGAGCGGTTGCGCAAAGAACACGATCTTGAAGCGACACTTTACGTTACGAACCTGATCGGTATTATACCGATCAGGTTCGTAGCGTAAAGTGTCGTTGGTAACGCAATACCGTCGGTATTGCGTTACCACACGTCGCAGAGACTGTCACATGTCGCATAGAGCTCTTCATTGGTTTGCGATTGTAGCCAATCGGAAGATGCTGATCACTTCCCGGCCCCACGTTTCTTTCATCGCGTGGGAAAAACGAAGCAAGATGCGATCGGCGCTGTCGCTGGCGCTGCGACGCCGCGGGGCGGCTGTGCGTCCGCTGACGGCGGCTCGATGGGGCTCGTCCTCGGCTGCTGTGTCGTCGCTTGTGACCCCTAAATGGCTGCGTGAGACGGATGCCAAGCACGTGCGGATTCTGGACTGCGGCCATCCCGTTGAGTTCCAGCGCGCACACATTCCCAATGCGACGTACTTCTACGGCTTCAAGGCGACCAACTTGAAGGTGGGACTGGATTACGAGTTGAACCCATGCCTTTTTGGCAGCGTATACTGAATGAGGTTGCGCTGTCGTCCAGGATACGCGTGGTGGTACCGGTGTGATGAGCCAGCACGAGTTTGAGCAGATTTTGGACGTCCTGGGGATTGACAAAGAATCTACGCTCGTGTTCTACGATGACGAGCTAAGCATTGTAAGCATCGTCATGGAGTGACAGAATGAAGCGCTGCAAACTCTGACTCGGTGTGGCAATGAGGGTGCGACGAGAGCGTGGTGGGTCTTTCTCCACTATGGTTTCCCCAAGGAGAATCTCAAGGTACGTTTGAGGCGGTATTGGTTCGGGCTAGAAAACCGAACGCGGAACTGGCGGCTGCATTTACGCTCAGGTCCTCAATGGCGGGTGGAAGCAGTGGGTCGAAGAAATCAAGGAGGTTTCGACCAAGCCTTCAGCCTACACCAACCCGTCGCGCGGATCTTTGAGGTGAGACCGTCAGTGATCTGAACTGATCAATGGTCGCTGTCTCTCACATTGCGACACTGCCTGAGAACAGCCTGACCAAGACGACCGGCAAGCTGGTCGGTCTCGACGCCGTCCAGAAAGCCCTGCTCGGGTCCTCGGCCAGCTTCGTGGACGCGCGTTCGCACGCCGAGTACATCGGCGCGCAGGACAACGGTAACCGACGCGTGGGCCACGTGCCCGGCGCGATCAACTTCGACTGGAAGGACGGTGTGGACGTGATCCACAACGGCGTCTTCAAGTCCAAGGACGAGCTCGAGCACGCGCTGGTGGTCGAGCGCCAGCTGCCGAGCGATCGCTCACAGCCGCTGATCACCTACTGCCAGCGAGGCATTCGCGCGGCCCATGCGGCCTTCGTGCTGCAGGAGATCCTGGGCTACCAGGACGTCAAGATCTACGAGGACTCGATGCTGCAGTATCTCAACCGCGACGACACTGACATCGAGCGCAGTGATTAGTTTCGGTTAGCTTTCTTAGTTGATTGCGACGCTAAACCAAATCGCTCTGTGGTGCCGAGACGGGCCGACGTTGCGGTGATTTCGTCCAGATCCGGATGACCTTCCCGGACCTTCCTTGAACAAGATGATCTGAAGTTTGATTGGACCAGCAAGCCTCGTCAGAATTTATTGTCTGACGGTCAGTGGTCAGGGGCCGCATGATGATTTCGGCTGTCGTTCATCACCGCTGAACGCCCAACAAGAGCCTCACGCTCTGGACGAACAGGCTTTATTAGTTCCAGCATCTGGTCGGAAGGAAAATGGAGCTGCTCAATCGTCCCGATCTTGCGCACAGAGTCGCCACTGACTCCTATCTGGATCCATCCTGAATTGCCAATGGGTCACACCTAGATAGATAGATGAACTCGTCCCCCACTGGAGTCGTGGGCGTTGGGATGTGTACTGTACGGGCGAGATGGTGGGTTCGTCTGGTTGGTGGCTGCCGTCTAGTCGGTCACAAGATGACGGTCTACGAGGGGATGTCGCGTGGAGCCGTGCGAGGGTTCAATTAGAGTAATCAGTCGGGTGGCGAGTGCATGATGATGATGATTCTCGCCACTTCGCTGTCGCACCTTCCGCCGGACAGCGGCAATAAAAGCGCATTACAACAGGTATTACGTGGTGGAACGGCGGAGCCCGTTGTGCCCTCAGGGACCATCAAATTCTACTGTACAGGTCCCTCATCTGTATGCATCCATCTGCGGGACGGATCTCCGAGAGAGAAAAGGATCAGTTCAGGAGTCCAACGCCTCGTTCACGATCAGCCCGACGCCGCGTTCACAGTCAGGGTACAGTGTACACACACATCCGGAGGAGGAGGGGACTGGCGATTTTCGGAATCACCTAATCAGATCAAGCGAGATAAAAATCGTGTTTTGGATAGCATCCGCCTGTGAAGGTGCGGAAAAGGCGTCGCGCTCTCGCTGGAAGGTTTTTTCGACGCCAAGAAGTCGTAATGACCTTTTGGGCGAGTCGCTCCGCTCCCGCAGAGCGACCAGCCCACTCCTGTGATCCCGAGACACTTTACAATCACCACCTCCACAACATCTCACGTGTGGAGACGTGGAGGATGCCAACTGCTGATTCGCATGGCATCAGTACAAATCTGATTGTTCCAATCGTGAACAAAGAAAAAGGCTGCTCCGCCGACGAATCTTTGAGTATCGGTTTTCACAGTTTTTACGTTAAATGGCGAGAACTCGGTCCAGTAGCTGCGCGGTGTGAGTCAATGATCAAAGCCGCGTGAAGTCGTGATGATGATAGCTCTTGGATATCTCGCCACAATGAAGCACGTGGAATACTCTCGCAAACTGTACGCTTCTTCGACTTCGTTCGCAACTTCGCACTCAGCTCAGGTACAGAAATCCAGATACCGGACGCAGCAGCAGTTCATTCCCAAAATTCAGGAAATGATGACGCCCGTCTCTGGGCCTCAACGTTTGCTGCGTTATGTTCCGCGTTGTGCCATTGCGCTCACTGCCATCCCTCTCCTGGCATACAGATTGCTAGTGTGCTTTCGTTAGGCGATCAGCCCCCACCATGCCGGTACGGGATCAGCCACTGACTGGCCCCTCTGTCTTCTCCTTCTCGTGGTCAGCAGAAGCCTCGGTGCCAGTCGCTGATCTTCTCCCGGGCCTCTCTCACCAGCCACGCGTCGCGAGCGCTCGCCACTCGTGCCGTCTTCCAGGCGGTCAGTCCGTACTTCTCCAAGTGCATTGCGGCGGTTGGGGTCTCGTCCATCCGGAGCTGCTCGCACCCTCTGGCGTTTTGCAGTGAGCCGCTGACCACCAAGCGGACGCCCCGGCTGTGTGATTGTGACTACCCGGCGGTCGAGTATCACGGGATCACACGCTCCTCGCCGGAGTGGACACGATTTTCTCAGGGCTGGAAAGGCCACGTCGCAGCAAGTGCCAGGGGTGACTGACTGCCCGACTGAAGACCAAACAATCGGAAGCGTCCCGCCCAGTTGCCCATTTGCCTTCGACTGCGCACGCCCCCGCCGATTAAACAGAGATCAACAGGATGGACATTCGCCGCTTGCTGCACAACCCGGACGACGGAGGCTGGTTCGTGATCGGCGAGACCCGCAGCGAGGCCAAGATGGTCGAGTTCCGCCGCTCGCTCAAGCGCAACGCCATCATCAACACGCACCTCGTCAACTGCACGATGAACCACGAAAGCGAGGGGCACGCCAACCTGGAGCACAAGATGAAGGTCCAGTGGACAAAGTGCACGTCGGCGCTCTGCCACCCCAAGAACTCGAGCGACGACCACGCGCACGCCGGCGCCAGCAAGCGACGGAGCTGCCCCGTGCAGCTCCGCATGTCCACGTGCCAGCTCACGTTCCACGGCATCGTCTGCCAGGCCTACGAGCACCTGAGCGACGAGCACGACTCGGCTGAACCGCTCCAGAGCTCGGTCACCGAGGACATGAAGACCCACATCATCCGCATGCTGCAGTACAACTCGGACGTCAAGCCCATGGTCATCTTCAAGGAACTCCAGAAGCTCCATCGCCAGAACGTCTTTGGGGACGATCTGATGCCGACTAAGATCCAGCTGCGCAACGCGCTGACGTACCTGCGGAACCGCAAGCTGCGCGCGTCGTCGGCGTGCTCGACGACCTCGAGCACCTCGAGCCGCAAGCGCAAGTACGACGACGACTACAGCTCCGATGGCAGCGTGTCGCCGCCGCCGGAGGAGCACCGGTACCCGGAATACCGCCATGAGTTCCGCACAGAGTACGGCCACGAGTACCGGCAGGTGGACCACGGGCGGCGGCTACTGCTCGCGCTGTCGCACAACTAAGTTAACCATGCATGCGTCCGTGTAACTGTTGAGAAGTTTAGGCTAAGCAGTACAATATCCACATCCCGAGCTGACTTCATACCCAACACAACTAGCAGAACACTATCCTCCCGGTCCAGAATCCATCATGGGCTTCCGAGGGGTTCTTCTTCCCACGAGAGAGAGCGAGAGACCCATGCGGATGATGAGTCTAGGAACCGGGCGTGAAATGGTTTTCGCCGGCCAGCCGTGAGAGGCTAATCAAATAAATGTGTGCACCACATCATGCAAATGTGTGGACCCACGATATTAGTGTGCACACCACCATGTAGTGTTACCAACCTAATACTGTTCGTAACGGCTGGGTGTTCCCTGCGGGGGGATCAAGGCGAAAGATCCCGAGCGAACAAGCCGTCACCATGAGCGAAGAGATCGGCAAGAAGGCCGACTTCTCGGAGGAACTGCAGCGCGTGCTGCCACAGGCGCAGTCCGTGGCCGCCAGCGGAAGCGTCGCGGCCGCGGCCGAGCTGCTGCTGGGCGTGGAGAAGCAGGCGCGACTGGCGAATGACATCCCAACGCTCAAGACGGTCGTGGGCGAGATCCTCTGGCTCTGCGCCGCCCACAAGCACTGGGACCTGCTCAAAGACCACATCGCACTCATCGCCAAGCGACGCGCTCAAAAGTCGGGCGCCATCACGGTCGTCGTGCACAAATCCATGGAGTATCTCGACGCGACGCCGTCCGAGGACGTGAAGATGGACCTCATCAACGCGCTGCGCACGGTCGCGGAAGGCCGCATTTTCCTGGAGAAGGAGCGCGCGACGCTCACGCAGATGCTGTCCAAGATGAAGGAAGCGCGCGGCGAGATCGACGAGGCCGCGACGATTCTCCAGGAAGTCCACGTCGAGACCTACGGATCCATGACCAAGCTCGAGAAAACTGAGTACATCTTGGAGCAGGTCCGCTTGACGCTTGCGAAGAAGGATTTTGTGCGCGCCAACATTCTGGCCAAGAAGATTCTGCGTCGCACCCTCGAGGAATCCGGTTTCCAGGCCTGCAAGCTCAAGTTCTACAAGCTCATGATCGAGTACGAGACGCACGAGAACAACCTGCTCGAGCTTTGCCGCCACTGGGTCGCGATTTTCAACACGGACACGGTCAAGGCCGACGAGCAGCTGTGGCGGAATGCCCTGCAGCATGCATCCATCTTTGTTGTGCTGTCGCCGCACTCGAACCTGCAGCACGATCTGCTGCACACCCTCGCGCGCGAGAAGCTCTTGGAAAAGATTCCCGAGTATCACTCGCTGCTCGAGAAGTTTACGACCAAGGAGATTATCGGATACCCGCTGCCGCAGGACACTTTGCTCAAGAAGCACGACGTGTTCGTCCACCCAGAGCGCGGCGCCGAGTGGTTCAAGACGCTCCACTCTCGTGTCACGGAACACAACATTCGCGTGGTCGCTGAGCACTACCAGCGCATCCGCATGCCACATCTCGCCAACATGATTGGTCTCTCTGAAGACGTGAGTAATTGCCTGCGTGTCCGAACTCGGCTTGCGATTTGTGCTAACTGAATTGATGGATACACTAGTTGACGGAAGCCAGCATCTCGACGCTCGTCAGCGATGGCGCCATTTACGCTAAGATCGACCGTCCGGCCAAGATTGTATCGTTCGTGCGACCCAACTCTCCGGAGGAACAGCTCACAAATTGGTCTGGTGCGTGTATTCGCCACTGTCATTTGGTTGATTCCTGGACAGTGAATTCTGATCATGTGCTCGTTGCGTCCGTGTAGCCGATATTTCGCAGCTGCTGCGCCTGGTGGAAACGACATGTCACTTGATCAACAAGGAGAACATGATCCACAAGATCTAGATGTGTGCCGGTGTAGCCCCACGGCCAACCGTAGGTCTCGGCTCTCGTTCAATCAAATCACTTTTCCACCAGATAGATTCGTGCTTTTCCTATTCCTATGTTTCCGGCTCCGTCACAACAGGTCATCTTCGTCGGCGTCGTCAAACTGACCAGCAACCGGCATGTCGTCGTCTCCGGTTCGCTCCAACCCTGGCGCAATGTGAAGAACCGAGTCCAGGTGAGCGGCAATTTCGGCGGCGCGAGCTCCGTTTGCGACTTCCTCCTCGTCGAAGATCCATCCGTCGCCGCCTCCTTCGTCCTGGTCGCTTTCGTCGTCGTCGTCCGGATTCATCTCGGCCGACTTTGAGAACGCACTGAACAGCTCCGATACTAAAACGACAAAAGAAATGGTCGTGAGTCGTGCGCTGAAGAGACAGACGTATCGGGAGAGCGACGTACGTTGCTTCTCGTCTGCCGGAACGAACCGAACTTCGCTCATCTCTTCAACTCCGACCTGACGCCACCAGCGAGGGGTCAGCTCAACATATCCATGCACACCGATTGACGGTAGCACGGTCGCGTACGTGACGCACCTGGCAGTACAGACACGGCCGGTCAAACGCCTCTGGGTCCCGCGAGATCGCATGGAGAGTGATGTGGCTGACGTCCCAGCCATAGCCCACGCGCACGGCCGCGCGGTCGCCCACCCACACGATGCGCCTACACATTGTGCGTCAGCGACTCCACAACGCTTCGCAGCAGCGAGCCTCGTACTTGGTGGTGACGTAGAGTGCGCCTTTGGTGCGATTGAGCGGGAGCTCCTCGGCCATGCACTCGTTCTCCGCGTCGTCGTCGTCCGTCGTCGAGATGTGCACCTCCACGTCGGCGAACGTGGCCATGAGGAACTCCTCCTCGTCTTCGCCCGCGCCTGTGCGCAGCAGCGGCGCACCGGCGCCGTTCAGATCCCCGCTCGTCAGCACATTCATGGCGCCTGGAGATTCCCGATGCCCCGCCCAGCAGTTCTTTCCGGAAACTACTTCCACAGACAACCTATTTACCAAATTAGACTTGTCGAGTTGGGCATAAATCTCCATCGATCGATATCAGCAAAACACGAGTTGATCTCGCCGGCTTAACAACTAAGCTTTCTCTCGTAACTCGCGAATTCTTCGCATAGCATCCTGAACGGACTACCAGTGAGGGCTCATTCACGAAATCAGTAACCAATTTGAGAACTGCTCGTCGTTTTTGTCTACTCATGCTAATTCATCTCCATAGCGTCAGCCACCCAATGTTGACATCACGTTCGCGTTGCCATTCACAAGCACCTTCGAGCGTAGCCTCCGGATTCTCACCCGTCCCGAACGACTTATCAAGTACTACGACAACCATGCGACAATGGGGTCTCACCAGTAATCCCCCTTCGAGGATGCATGGACTTTAACATCGAAGCCATTTGCATTACGTGAGAGGGTTCCCATTCTAATACGTGCACAGAGCGAGTAACCCGTTGACTAGCTAATCAAAGGGAAGATACCATGCGTAGATGGGGTAGCGGCAACTTCGAGCGCGACCCAGACGTCATGGGTTATGTGTATGTATATATACTCCTTGATAACTAGGATGGCTGTTGGGATTGGAATAGATGCAGCGACACGAACATACTACTACGTAGTATGCGCTTGCACACAAAACTAAAACTTATACAACCCTCGAATCCCTACCACCTTTACAGAGCTTGTCTCGTCGTTCATCGACCACCCAAATGGTACGAGCAGCCCTTGTCCTGTTACCGTTGTGATTCTGAAAGTGCTAAGCTTGTTTTGCTCCACAATAAACACTATTTCCAACTCGGTCACTTCAAAACTTTCGGGTGATTGGCGCAGCATATCCAACCACCTGTAGAAGTACTCAATACGAAAAGAGTGTTTGTGGGCTCTCGTGACCTGGACCATGCGCACGCGCTTGGTTTGCTTGCACACCATGATGGCGTCGTATCCGCCTTGGTTCCACTTTGCCGGCTTAATCCAAATCGGGTCGGAGAGAGACGAAAGTGCAGGTACTCCATCCATATCGACGACAGTTGATTCAGGCCACGAATCAGTTGTGTTTCCATTCTCATCAAGAATTTCGAGCCCACCTCTTCGAAGACTTGCGAAGAAGACCATTTCCAACATCCATCCGTCCAACGCTGGATTTGAATAGTTTCGATGCAACAACATGAATTTCTTGATAGCCTCGGCACCACATGTGACGGCTACTTCTGTTGCTGCATACTGGCTGATAAGCGGTGACACAGAACCTGTGCCACCGGTTCGCTGGAACATCCCGAACAAACGGTTAATACATGATGGTGATCGTGAACCCTGAGTCGAAGTATTGTTTGGCTGTTCCAGCGAGTCCACGGCATCCTTCAACTTCTTCATCACGTCTTTCGTCTGATAGAAGAGCATATAACGGCAAGATCCACCTGCGTAGTAGTACTTGGACTCAATTTTGGCCGCGCGGGATACTTCTTCGGTGCTAATTTCTGGTACATCCAAACATCGTGACACACTTGCATACATCTCATCATCCTTGATCGCGCTGAGGTACTCGTCCAAAGTCCATGACCACACAGGGAACTCGACCGCTCGAGTCGTGATTTCCGCATCAGCTTCGATTTTAGCACGAGCGGCAACCGAACAAACGAATGCCAGCCGACGCACAGCGGTTATGGTTGTGCCGTTTTGAAACCAATCAATGCACTCTTCTGTCAACTTCGTGAAGTTGGGCACATCTTTCCATCCATCGACCAACAATAGGTGGTGTCTGTCGTCTTCGACCGCTAGCACGTCATCCAAATCTGAAACAGCAAAAGTCCGAGTCTTCCGTTTGTCGTCGATCAGCCGCACGCATCGCCATTTTAAGAGCTTGCTCACATGAATCCACGTTACAATCCATTTTGATCTATCCAGACACGACGCGAATGCCATTGCAGTAGTTGATTTTCCCGTCCCGGGCGGACCGAGAATCCAACCCACGTGGCCTTCTTCCAATACTTTTTCGCGTAAGAACGTGAACTGATTGTGGAATGTGGGTCTGCAATAGAGCCGCACGGGAACGTCTGGCAGCCCGGACCCATCCATATCTTCTTTCTCCAACAAAAAGTACTGAGACTTTGGGTCGTATGCGTGCGATCCCCACCCAGTTGACCGCCACTCTAAACGTTGTTTCTTGTTCGCCGACAGAATTTTAAACTCCGCTGGAGCCGGAGGCGGTTCCACTGGAACTATCAGCACGTGGATCTCCCCTGGCTGTCGAACAAAGTCAGGTTCAACGTAATCCCCTACGTCCAGTGTTTCGTCCATCCTCTTGAACACGCGCTGACTTGCATGCGCTTCGTTCATCACGGGCTGTCGATCGCTGTTGAGCGTCACTGTTGCCACGCAATCCTTGCTCAGCCACGTGTTGTCCACTTTGGCAAGGAAGAGTTTCAGCTTGCGCGCAGCACACGGAATGTCGGCGTTCTTCTCCTTGATCTTGTCCTTCAACGCTCCCACAGGCTGATCAGAGTCAATGTCCACTGGGAACGCATCTTGCTCTCCGACGATCACGCAGAGCAACACAAGCACCATCTTCAATCTCGTGGCTCGCTTCGCTAATATAATGAGGAGACTGGAGAACAGTCTCCTCATTATTGGAAGATGATTGGTAGTTATATTTTGACGTTTTGCCTCACGGTAACGTCCTTGATTGGTTGATAATACCTGTACTGCATCTGACAAAGTGGCATGTACAGCACGCACCTGGTGTCGGCCGATGTGGCGGCATCCACTGCAAGAATTGTAGAGGTACGTTGGGGTATTTTAATACCGACTGTCACGAGTTTACGTGGACCAACTACTACAATTCTGGCATGTGCAGGCTCAAGTCAGCCAAGAGCGCGACTATTCACGCTGGAGCACAGTCGGATGTTTTCTGTTACCAGTAGATACTGTACCGCATCAATGGCCACTTGCTCGCTGCCAACAAGCAAGTCACTGGAGATGGCGCGACGACCAGCGAGAGGAGGCCACGTGTGATGGCCGGCAGTCTCTCTCTCTCGTTCTCTCTCTCTCTCCGCATTGAGCAATCGGGCGTCGTCCCTTCAGCACTGTTGCCACAGAATGTTCTCTCAATCGCGTGGTCGCTTCCGTCGCCTCATCGCGACTCCCGGTGGACGTCAGGACCCTCTAGTCAGTAACTGGCTGGAGGGTCCAGCGCTGGACCCGGCCGTTTCTTTCGTTGCAATCGGCACCCATTACAGCTGTGCCAAGCGGCAAAAACGACTGGTGGTCGACCAGTCGTCGCGAACTGTGGGGACGACGTGCCGACTGTCTCACGCGACTATCCAACGTCTCCGGTTCTCGAATGACGCAAGCCGCTAGAGATCCAGAAGGCGTCTGTGTTGGTCAACGGCGTAACGCGTTTGACGCACCAAGCAAGGGCCCAGAGAGAGTGGAGCACTGCAACAGCTGCATCCACCGGCAGCCTACAACTGGCTAACCACCCACTTGGTGCCCTCCTGACGTCAGTAGGCTCCACTTTCGACCCCAGGGTCTCTCTGCACCACCGTCATTCCCATTCTGGCTTTTGCCTGCTTCGAGCTCCATCGACTCGACCCCTCCTACTGCAGCCATGGCTCTGTGGACCCTCGCCAAGTTTCTCGCCGTGGCCCTCGCCGGCGCCGAGGCCGCGTACAACGCATCCGAGGACACGCATGTGAGCGTCGACCACCGCCGCCTCGGCTCAGCCCCTGGCGACGTCGCGGCCTGCTACACGCCGTTCCACAACCCCGAGTACCCGCTCAACGGCGGCGGCGCCAACGTCGACGCTCTCCGCAATGCCATCGACCAGGACTTCAACCTCATGAGCCAGCACTTCACGCACGTGCGAACGTACTACGCGCAGCACTTCGGCATCCAGATCGCGCCGATCGCGGCCAAGTACGGCATGAAGCTCTACCTCGGCGCCTTCCTCACGAACGAGTACTGGTGGGACGACGAGGCGAACGCGGCCGCCGACGCGATCAAGAACTACGCCGGCACGGTCGAGGCCGTCTTCGTGGGCAGCGAGAACCTCGTCGACTTCAAACAGCGCAGCTGGGACATCCTCGACAAGATCAACGACATCAAGAAGCGAGCTGGCGCCGCCGCCGGCAACGTCAAGTACGGCACGGCGCAGCGAGTGAACGAGTTCCTGGACTCGCGCTTCGACTGGGACATGCAGCAGCTCAACCAGAACCTCGACATCCTGGGCGTCAACATCTACCCGTTCTTCAACAACGACTACGATGCGAGCAAGCCCGTTGACTTGTTGGACGCGCAATGGAACGCGGTCATCAACAAGTACCCGGTCAGCAAGGTCGCTCTGACGGAGACGGGCTTCCCGTCGGCCGGCGCGCCGTCCTCGATCTCCCCTCGCGTGCAGCCCAGCCTCGACGGCGCGGTCAACTACTACCAAGGAGTCGTGGGCTGGACGCCACGTGCCATCAACTTCCCCAAGTTCTGGTTCCAGGCGTACGACCGCCGCCCTGAGGACCCGGCCGCCTCGCCTGATCTCGAGCAGCACTGGGGCGCCTGGACCACGCAGCGCTGGACCAAGCGCGACGGCTACCCTCTCCCGCTGACCAGCGGCTCCGCGCGATCGGCCTCGACCTCCAGTGGGTCGTGCCCGATCGACGAAGGCCAGGACTACTCGGGAGCGGACATCGGCAACAAGCCGTCGTCGCAGGCCGAGGGCTGCTTCGCGATCTGCGACCAGTGGGACGGCTGCGGCGCCTTCACGTGGACGTCCTACAACGGTGGCACGTGCTGGCTCAAGTCTGGAAAGGGAAGCGTGAACGGCAACGGCGGAGCTCGCTCGGGGGTCGCTGGCCTCCAGGTCAACGTGGACTTCAGCGGCAACGACGTGGGCAACACGCCGGGAGCCAACGCCAAGGCCTGCATCTCCGCGTGCCAGAACAAGCCTGGCTGCCGGGCGTTCACGTGGACCAACTACAACAGCGGCACGTGCTGGCTCAAGTCGGCCAAGGGCGCGGCGAGCTCCAGCAACGGAGCCACGTCCGGTGTGGTCTGCTAAGCAAGTGCCGTGTCGCACTCAAAGTGGTCTTTGTGAGGTCTCCCGTCACGTTGGTCTCCCGAATGCAAGGGATGTTGTACCATAATAGAGACACAAATCGATATCCCTCGAGTCCCATACTTACGTGCAGTGTCTCTTTCGCTTCCATCGAAGTCCCCGAGGATCAGCGGTCTCTTCGCTGAGAAACTTCCATAGCTCTGACGATCTAACAGACTGATCCATCCACTGACGTTCGTGGTGGCGACGGCGCTTGCTGGATGCAGTGTCAGGATTCGTGTCCCCAAGGCTTCGACGCAGTTCCAAGCGTCGCCACCGTCTCTCGTAGGACACAGCCACTGATCGCGGGCGGACCGAGTCCAGATCGGTGGCGCGTCGTGTACCGTAGACGAGACGGCGCCAACCATCCGGACCCGTCTCGCTGTGCGATATCACTCGCACACTGAACGTCGCTCTGTGCAGTTCAGCGTGCGCGTGATTTCTTCTGACTCTTCGCCGCTGACGCCGCGCCGACGGTCAACCAAACGAGCGGTAGAGAGCGCGGCAGAGGGCTCTCTCGATGGCGTCGTGGCCTGTCACAAAATGGATCTCCTGGCGAAATCTCACCAGCTCACGGTCGCCACTGGACTTGCAGAGGAGAGAGTCTCACGCGCTCGTACCATCCACGTCGAGGCATCAGGATCACTCGCCACCAGACGCCATAGACCCTTCCAGTACTGGCTACGGGCCTCTGTCCGAACTCTCCAAGCAGACCGCCTGCTGAGTCGGGCTGGTGCCACCAGCCGCTTCAGACTTCGATGTCAAACTCATGTGAGAGAGGTGAGGTCTATTGGATCGCTCTTTTAGAATCCTATAGCCGGGCCATACGGCCCTGTTTTCCTACCGCAGAGTGTCGTCGCGGAGAAGTTTGCGGGACTACCATTCGTGGAAGTCCGTTGCGAGCAGTTCTTGCAGCTTCGCATGGTGGGGCCGAGGGTGCGTGTGGCGTCCCTGAATGCTCGCCCTGGAGTCCATCGCGACGTTGGCCGCGTGGTCAGCCATTTTGTTGAACGCACGGGGGTGATGTTGCCACACTTGGACGCGAAGCTCGTCGGCAAGCCGACGTGCTGTAGCGTACAGCGGGAGCAGCCGCGGGTGCTTCGGGGGGCGGTAGCGTCGGAGCTGGCTCAATATGAGTGCACTGTCGCCGACAACTTCGGGCCTCCATCCGTGAAGTTTCGCGGCTTTGAGGCCAGCGATGAGTCCTTGGTATTCTGCTTGATTATTTGTCGTGTCTGGTTTAGCATACGACATGGCTGCGCTCCACACGATCTCGGCGCTTGTGCCGTCGTCGTTGACCGCGAGGATGACCGCACCTGCTCCTCCCGGGCCTGGATTGCCTCGGGATCCTCCGTCGAAGAACAGGATGTGTGTCTCCGGGCGTGCGAGAGCCGATTAGCGGGCGAGTTACTTGTAAGGCGTTGTTCCAGCGCTCGTAAGAGGCTGCGTCTCGGGTCCCGTATCGTCTTCGTAGGGCCGAGTCGGAGGCCGCGGAGGCCGCCCGAAGGGCTCGTTCGTGATAAAGATGCGCTTGTTCGTTGGTCCAGCCGAGTTTGCCGTCCACCATGTGGTGTCTCCAGCGCCAGATGACGCTAAGCGTGGCGAGGACTTGCTGCTGCCACGCAACCTTGGCGGTGTCGTGGATGAGCGTGACCGTGTGTGGGTCGTTGGTGTCGCTTGCTGGGAGTTCCATCTGCTGCCATAGAGTGCTTGGGAATCGTACTGGTTCGAGGCCAAAGATAGACGTCTTGATCGCTGCCACGTCGGTGTCCCACTCGTCCTGTAAATCCCATGGCGCCCGTAGGGCTTCCCACAGGTGCTGAGCTTTCGGACATTCCCAGAAGATGTGTGAGATCGCACCTTCCTCGGGGCCTCCGCCGCAGTGGGGGCATTCCCGCTTCAGATGGAGCCTGCCCCAACCCGAGACTCTGTCCCCTTTTATTTTGCGAATGAGCAGGCGCTGGCTTGATGTAGAGCCTGGAAGCTGGTCAATGGTGGTCCACGCCAGGTCGGCAAGTGCTTGCCCAATGGCTGCGTCTTCTCGTATGAGCCGGCGTGCTCGCGCTGCGGCTTCCTGAGTGGCTTGGTGCAAGTCGGCCTTGGTGAAAAGAGTCTTGACTTTCGTTAGCTCCGAGGGACGCGAGGGCCTCCAGATATAACGAGAGAATGCAAGCCATGAATGGCTGAGGGCGACCGTCTTGGGGTTTCCGAGAGTACGCCGAACTAGCGCCGTGACTTCTTCGGGAGTCGAGACTGGTCCCAGAGATTGCTGACCGTTGGGTGTTGGCTCCCAGACCAGTGAGATACCTCGCGGTGTTCGACGTAGCCTCCAGACGTCCGTGGTGGCCGGAACAACCTTCATCATGTCTTCGTCGTCTTGGAGTGCGAGGACGTCGGGATAGTTGGCCACTATCGCGTCTCGAGAGCGGGAACTGGCACCTACGGCTTCGGAATTGAACTTGGTCCTGGTGACGTCGGCGTATTTCGACTGCGTCGCGAATCGTGTCTCCCGGCAGGGCAACGGCCCGGAACGGTGCTGTAACTGCCGATGTACCTGACTGGAGGAGGAGTACGTGCTCGCCGGCAATGCGTGCGCAGAGGAGGCTGTGCATGTCAAAGAGGCCGTGCTCGTCGTGCTGGTGCGCCCTGAGCTGAAGCAGCTGCTCGCGGTTGGCG